>BHFT01049648.1:0-33418 GCA_004320025.1 Laticauda laticaudata | reverse complement strand
TAGGGTTTTTTGAACCTCAATATTCCAGCACAGTCCAGTCTCCAATTTGTAAACTTTATTGTTATTATTTTTGACAACCTTAAGTCCAGCTTTATTTTATGCCTGTTTATTGCCAAAATATTTTAGTCCAATTTAGTTAAATCTTTCCGGCTTCTTCCTTTCCCGGTTCGAAGCCCCACTTAGCTGTTAAAAAAAATTTCTTATTTTTTTTTTCTGTCCCTTTGTAATTTGCCACTCACTTTTCTTTTCTTAAAAATTCCATGTTTCCTTAAGCCCGGAGTACTTTTGTTTAGTTGTATTGCCCAGTTGTCCCTGTTCAGATGTTATCCACCTCTTTCTTCCCTTCTGCACAGGTATTAATCCAGCTGAGTCCTCCTCTTTGGGGTGGTCATTTTAAACCACCGCTGCAGTCGTCTTTGGGGGAAAAAGACCAAGACCAGGGGGGGAGATGCAACTCCCCTCAATCTGGCTTGCGGCTTCCCCTTACTCTGTCTCCCCTCCAAGGCAGCTTCAGCTCGTAATCATAATGATCGGGGCTCTCCAACGAAAGAGCATGGAACATAGCCACAGAGAGTCATGATCTACGGTCTGTCAGCGAGGAGGCCTGTTTTCTTGGATTTCTATGATGGCATCTTCTCTGACAAATTATACAGTGCTTGGGTTCAAATATTATCTTCTCATCCAAGAAGTTTATTCAGTTCTGAACTGAAGAGGCTTCTTGGATGAGAAGAGAAACATCTTCAAGGAAAAAACAAAGTTCAGTTGCCCTTTGAAAAAGCACTTTTGGGAGTGTTTTGTTATTCCAATCACTTTAGAATAAATGAATTAAAAATATAGGCAAAATAGTATTAGAAATGTAGGATTTTTACCACTGAATTGCCTCTCCAACCTCTTCCCAGTGAGGGAACATGAGTCACAATAACTGGGAATTCTTGAATTATAGTTCCCAAATATCTTGTAATTGTTGGTTGTAGAAGATTGGATTAAGTTAGAGAAAAAATAAGGATCAAAAGTAGAGCAATGGAATTACCCTGCATTTAGCTTTGAGGATTCAATGCCATTAACAAACATATAGGTGAACAGAACAGGATCTTAGAATAGGTAAGAATGTTTTTCTTCCCCAACCCCAGTAGAGCCCTGAGCAAAAACAATAAGAAACAACACATTTGAAATATAGAGATCTCTTATTTATTAACAGCCAAGAGTATTGTTTGGTCAAATACATCAATATTAAATCTGATTTCAAAAGAGGAGTAGAAGCGGCTTTGAAAGGACAGCACCGCTCAGAGGGTAATTCATAGGAATGAAGGGAATAGAAACAACACATACCAGAGTTACAAAGCCTTCTGTACTTTACACAATCCCTTCAATCATAACAGTTACACAATTCTTTAAAACTTAGAATGTGGCCTCTTTCCAATGCTGATCTAGTTGATCTAGACATCTACATAGTTGCTTATGCCAAAATGTGGAAAGGATGTTTAGAAGTTGGGAAAAAGATTGAATTATTAGCAAGATACAGTGGATGGAAGTACAGCACACAGCACTAACTGACAGTTCCAATATATTTGATATACTGATCAATTCTCAAGGACTGAGAAAAGGGAAAATGAGGTGAACTTTCAGCTGCATGGAATGATCAACTGACATATTAAACATTTCATGGCTCAGCAACTGCCATATTGAATGCTCCTCACTAACGTTCATAATTCAAACTAAAAGAGATGTATGCAAGAGCTCAGTAGGGATTAATATGATGAGGCTAACAGAGTGAGGCATATTTTAAAGTGGAGTGGATAAATGCATAATTTTATCAACACCACAACTACAAAAACACTAACTAGAAAACAAAATAGCCATCATGCCATTCTTGGGCAAAAATCGTGGCCTTGTTTTTTATTTGACTGTTCGGTGAGGTGAGGGCATTATTAAATCCAAATACATCTCCACAGGATATTAGTAAAAAGAAAATTCACTGATGAGAAAACTGACTGGATCAACGTTCTCTATATTATTCTAGTTTGAACCAGTTAAGTATTAATATATCTTTTTTATTTCTTTGATAAAATGAAAGTGATCCATTTAAATCAATATCTGAAATGATAATACTTTTCAGGGTGTTGGTTTAGTTATGTGAGGCAATTGTCTCTTCTAGAGAAACTACATTTTTACTCAGCACAGTATGGGAATCAGAAAATGAGATACAGGTAGCATGAATATCCTGTTTGGTGTAAGATAGACATCTAAGTTATATTCAAATCTATGAATCCCAAATAAGCATTTCTAACTTGCTAGTTGATACAATATTACTTCTTTTATTATAAATAAATTGATTTACAATTCTGTTTCTCAATATTATTTTCCAAGGAATTATGTAAATGTTTTATTGTACATGAATGAAGAACACAGAGTCCTCGACTTATAACCATTTGTTTAATGGCCATTCAAAGTTACAATGGCACTGAAAACAATGAGTTATTATCAGTTTTCACATTTACGATTGTTGCAGATCCCCATGGTTGTATGATTAAAATTTGGGCATTTGGCAACTGGCAAATATCTATGACATTTACAATGTCCCGGAGTCATGTGACCACCATTTGTAACCTTCCCAGCTGGTTTCTGTCAAGTGAAGTCAATGGGAGAAGCCAGATTTATTTAACAGCCTCATGATTCAGTTAACAGCTGCAGTGATTTGCAGCAACTGTGGCAAAAAAGATCATAAAATGAGGCTTAACTATTTTCTTGCTTTGCACTGAATGTTCGGAGCTTGAAAAATGTCAGCTGACACAATGTTTGGGGCTCAATTGTGGTCATAAGTTGAGGACGAATAACCAGATCATCTGTTGTTCTTTGTCAAAGACCCTAAATTCTAAGCCACTTATTACAAACGTTTGCATACTTTTCTGGAAGTGAAATACCCTGTTACTCAGGAATAAGCAAAGGTGCGGACTATGGCTTTTGAAACATTGTCCCTATACAACATGCTTCATCTTTTCAAGGTATCCCAGTGGCTTCTCTCATCTAATTACTGTTAACAATTGAGGCATCTTACCACTTCTATCACCAGTTGGTTGAAAGACATAGAAACTATTGAATTTTTAGAAGCTTTCCTCAATTTTGTGCACTTCTGATATAACACAATATTTCCCCTCACTCCAGCTTAAGTAGCTTGGGTTAATAGGAATCATAATCTCACTTGCATACCTGGAGGGCACCAAACTGGGAAATATAACTGTCTAGGGGAATGTGAAAGCAGTGATAAGAAGACAAATAGCAGTAGAATATCTGTTTGTTTTAGATGTCTTTAAAACTTTTCTCCCTAAAGCAGAGAATTACTAAGGCATCAATTCTATATCCATTTAGCTCCATTAGTAAAAAATATAGGTGGTGAGTAAAATATGCTGTTTAGGGATTGCACTATAAGACCTTACTCATTTCCATACTTTTTTCCTCAGTTCTTATTTTATACTAAAATTAAAAAAAAACCAAAACTAACTTATAGCCAGAATTAAGAAGTGGAAATGAGCAATCTTGCCTCAACTAAAACTGGCACTCTTTTTCTATAAATATTTGGTATAATCATGTATGAGAACCTAGTAATGCTTAACTCTTAAGTCTTTTTTCAGATACAGTCATTAATAGGTAGTCTTAGAGGTGACCCATATTATTAAAATGATGGTTATCTTCCTGTAAAAGAGAGTTGTCCCTTCCCTTGGAATTAGAAGCACCTGCAAGATGCAAGATTTAAAACTATAGTAATGGGATGAGAAATTAATTTCAGCAAGTGCTAGAAAAATATGGGTACAAAATCCTAATATTAGTATCAAAATGTCTGATTTTATTTTATTTTTAAAGATGGGCGTACTTTTGAAGGGTTATGATCCTATCCAGAATTCGCTAACATAAACAAAATTTTGGCATAAAAGTTATATACATGTATTTTAATTCAGGATTACAAAAAAAAATTTGTGTAGTTTATAGTTATTCCCCTTAATTTTGATTCTGCTGAAAATAGCTGGCAGTGTAATCAGCTTATAAATTCTTAGCAAGTCATCCAAATTTTAAACAATTATAGAACATGTCTAATAAATTGTAATGTTGCTATACCAAAAGTATTGTAAACATGTTTTAGGCCTTTGTAAAACTATTGTCAAACATTTTAAATCCAAGAGTAAATTTTTTGGATTAATGTATTTTTCCATTTATAAAATGCTTCAAACTGCTTTCTAACAAACAGGAAACCTATTGCAATTGTATAATAAACAAAATTATAAACAATTGTTATAGCAATAAACCAGTTATACCAGTTATAGCAAAAATGTAAACATGTTTTTAACAAAGCAAAATTATTACAAGTTGGATAGTAGTAAATATAATCTGCTTCCAGGAAGTTTGTAGCAAATTTTCCCTAATACCCTTATTAATATCAAACATTTCATAAACATACATATTGTAAAGCACAAATTGTCAAACAGATAAATGCATAAGTAAAACTATTGTAACCCCCCCCCCNAACATACATATTGTAAAGCACAAATTGTCAAACAGATAAATGCATAAGTAAAACTATTGTAACCCCCCCCCCAAAAAAAAATTAATTGAAAACAAACCAACAAACTTTATGAATAGCTTAATACGTTGGCTAATGTGTAACATACTATTATATTCTAGCATCAAATTGCAGGCTCTACAAATTATTGTTTTCAGTATGTAGAAGTTTTGTAATAAGATGGTTAGGATATCCCACATTATGTTTACTAACATTTTACATATGGAATCTACACATGTTACATGTTACAATTTCAATTTTCCTAATCATATTTTGGACAGTGTCAATAATTTAAGGATTATAACTGAAGTATTTCAGAATCCAGAAATTCTAATCTCACTCTTATCCTGCAAACATATAACATCTTCTCAGAATTAAATAATTGAATTAAATAAGATTTATTCCAGCTAAATGGATATAAATTCTAGCCTTAGTCATAACTTACATTATGAAATTTAAAAAAAACTTATTTTTAAAGTAAGTTTTCAAGTGTTCTTATATATTTTTATCCAAGATCTAGTTTTATTAAGTTGTTTTATAATACAGTCTCCAAATTTTTTAAGTTATTGTAATTGGAGCTCATTTGCAACTTTTAGAAAATCTATTATTGAACATTTGAAGATATTGTTTTCTATAGACTTCCATACAAGGTCTAATTTTCAAACATGGTAACACAGCAGCATTCAAAATGTGTATGAAATGATATCTCTTAAAGAAATTTAGTTTTGAACCGATAGTGGAATCAAATAAGGAGGATTAATGGTTAGATTTATTTGGAGTCTACTTGCCAAATTTGACAAATAAACTATTACTATTTAGTAATGGTTTTGTGTGGGGGGAGGGAAGGGAAAGGCTGTTTTTACATAAGGCTCAATTTTTAAATGCATAAGTCAAATCTGAAATATGTATCTAAATCTGCATAAATTGCTTTGTAAGTTTTGTGGTTGACTTATAGTAAATCTGTCACTTGTCTCCAATTACTAAGTAAGCATTCTTTCTTTTTCACACAGTGGATTAAAAAGTTTTTTTTTCCTCTCAGAGTGTTTTTTTTTTTTCAAACAAGAAATGGCTCTGAGAAAAGAGACAAGCTCACAGGTTATCTTCCCTCCCCCCCAATAGGCATATTCAGGGGAGCCTCACCCACACACTCCCATTTGCTTTGGATGGGAGATGGAATGGTTGCCGGAGAAATCGGCCCGAAAATGAAGGATATCAAGAGGTCTTTATCCCAATTGCTGCATCCACTTCGTCTTCAGGTTGCAGAGTGTGCCACTGAGCAATAGGTCTCCTGGGATTGGCCAGCATATCAGACCAATGGCGCAGCTCAGTACCCGTGGCATTACAGCCTACAAAGATCTTCCCAATGGCCTCATTTTTGCCTAGTTTGTCATAATCCAGCACCGTCAGGACAACTTGGACTTTCTGTAGAAAGAGAAAGGATATCAAGAGGTCATCAGCATGAAAAGTAATTGGAGGGATGTATGAATTCAACTGCCTTTCCTACCACTGTTGCCCATTGGCCATTTCTGTTTTTAACTTCTGTTCCTCCATCTTGCGTTCCAAACAGAGGTGTGCGGCTTAGAGCGGTCAGCTTTCAGGAATAGTGGCAGAGAGGGGAAAAAAAAGATGCTGGTTTGAATCCATCATTTCTTCTTTTTTAGCTTCACAATTATCTGAATTTCCAAGACCTTTAGCTTCCAAAGAGTTTGATCCTTCAGCTCAAGTAAAAGTTAACAGTGACAGATTAGTCAACAGTGGCTCTTGGCATTAAAGCATTATCCTGGAGCTTTGCAAAGGGTTACAGTTCTGAGGGTTTTCATTCTCTAAGACAGGGGTATCAAACTCAAGACCTATGGGCTGGATCCGACCTGTGGAGTGTTTAGATTTGGCCTATGGGTCTGCCCTGGAAACAGTGAAGGGCCTGGCCCACAGTGCCTCTGCCATTGAAAGCAGAGCTCGGGAGAGCTGTGCGGCCCTTCCAGGCTCCATTTTCACTGGCAGAGGGATACAGAGGATCCCCCCCAGCCCCACCCGGGTCAGCACAGGTGCCCCCTGGCATGAGTGATGTGCCCACTCCAGCTGGCCATGCCCACTCCAGCCATGCCCATCTCCCGAGCTGAAACACAACCTGATGTGGCCCCAATGAAATTGAGTTTGATACCCTACTCTAAGACAACCAAATTATAATAACGGACCATGGCAAATTCCATGCATTCTTTCAAACAAACAAGCTTGCAAAACAAACTAGCTCAAAGCCTTCAAATGTAATACATACAATAGTCCATTAACTTTTGTTTTGAAACAAGTAATGCCAATTTGGGACAAATGAACATGACTGGAAATAATTGGAGTATATTTTCAAATGAAATGGGATTGCAGGAGAGGAAGATTTACCTGGATTTGTTCAAAAGGCACCTCAAAACTGAAGGATTCATTATAATAAGGATTCAGTGTATTTTTCTTGATAGTTGTTTTCTTCTTCTTGATACGTTTCCCTCCCTGCATGAGATGGATCTTCACATATGGATCTTGGGTAGGTGACAAAGTAAAAAAAGTATGAAAATGCTTTAAGATTCTCTTATTCCCAATATCCTGATGAGAGAATTTAATTTTGAAGAATTTATTTTTAAAGCCATTTCTGGGAAAGTAACAAAGGGCATTTATCATATACATTTTCATTGTTGACATAAACAAATCTTCATGGCAAGTTTTAAAGCGTTCATTGAACAGGCAAATCAAGAAAGAATGCTGCATATGTTCATTCCCGTATGTTGAAAAACTTTTAATCTAAACTAAAGGATCTGGCTCATTTCTTTCTTTAAAAAAAACAAACAAACCTATGAAGACCCAGCTGAATTATGCAGTATTGAATTGGTAAGCGGCCTTTTTTGACCTTGCACCCAGGGACAATTTGAAATCTAATTCCCATTCCCATTCTTCATGTTCCGTCCGGAAAAACTCGAGGGAGACCGGGTTCCAACAACAAAGTCTTTATTTGTTAACACAGTAAAGAAACGGAACATTGGCTCAAGCCGCGACAGCCCTTTTATATGTTTCTTGTCTGCCCGCGTTGTGTAGCCAATTACAAGCATTTTGTTGTTTGGCCGCCCCTGGTGGCAAGCTTCGTGGATTGGTTCCTATTGAACCAATCCCCTTTTAGTGTTTTGTTAACCAATTGGAATGAAGTATTTGGAGTCTACTATTATTTATACAGAACACCCCTCCCCTCTTAGTTCAGTCCCTACGTGGTAATGTAGTCGCGCAGGTAGGTGGGGCTTCTTTTTGATTCGATGGACTTGCGCGGTTTCATTTCTGTCGGAGACTTCGACCGTTCGGATGGGGTTGCTGTTTCAAACAGTCTTCTCCGTGGAGACCGTCTGGAAGGGTGAGTCAGACCATTTTACTGCCGCCTGAGTTTCTTAGGCCGGCGGTTTTGCCGCTCCGCTCCCGTTTTCCCGAGCAGGTCGAGCTGGCACTGGCTGGTCCCTTCGAAATGGACTCTTCTCGCAACTTTCTTCAAACAGTGAATCTCTTATTTGCTCTTTTTGATTGTTATTGTTTTCAGAGTTTAATTTAAACGGTCTTTTATTCATTTCTCGTATTTCCCCCCCTCCTTGGTTTGAATTTCGTCATTTTTTAATACTTGTGTTGTGTGTTTGCACTTCTTTCTATGTTTCGGGACTGAAGCTGGTCAATGTGCCGCTTCCATTCCCTGCCGTCGGGCCTGTTGTTTGCATGATTGTCCAGGTAGCCATAATGGCGTCTCTGGCTAAATTTTTTGCATAGACTAGGTCGCCTATATTTCAAAAGTCCTGAAACGGGTGGAAGAGTCAGGGGGGTTTTTCTGGTATATAGTTTGGGTGCAATCTGTCTAGTTGTGACCTTAGTTTCCTTCCCATAACGTAATTCTGCCGGGCTTTTTGTTAGTTGTAGATAACTGGGTGTGCGATATGTTGGAGGGTGAGTAGTCATTTATTTTATTTTGGACATCCCGGTTGTCCATTTTTTCTAAACCTCCTTTGGTAAACACTGACCATTCTCTCTGCCTACCGTTTTGCAGCACCGGGTGGGCGGGCACGGTTAGGGGCATCTCTTATAACTAGGAGGCTAGGTATTGCTCGAATTGGCAGACTGGTTAATTGTGGCCCGTTGTCGGACACTAGGACGTCCGATAGGCATGGGTTGCAAAGAGGTTGTCAAGTTGTTTTATTACGGTTTCTGTTGTCGTAGATGTGCATTATTTTAAACCTCCAGCCAATTAGAGTATCATCAACGACAATCAGGAAAGTATGGCCCTTGATAGGACCCGCAAAATTGATGTGGATTCATGACCAGGGGCGGCCTTGGGGTTTCCCAGTCCTTATGGGTGCTTTTGGCGGGGAAGCCTGATTTCTTGGCCATTTGTTGCAAGAGTTCACCCAGTATTCGATGTCCCTATCTATACCGGCCCACCAGACATAACTTCTAGCGAGGCTTTTCATTTTAATTATTCCCGGGTGGCCTTCATGAAGCATACCCAGTACCTAGTTTTGTAATTTGTTTAGGAATAATTACCCGATCACCCCACAATAAAACAGCCTTTTTGATTGAGAAGTTCAGTTGATTCTGGTCCGGAAAGGTTTAAAAGTCTCAGTTTTTTGGTTTTCCGGCCAGCCTTTACCTACCTAGTTTAGTCGCGGGCAGTCAATGGGTCTCTTGTGGTGGCCTCTGGCGACATGTCATTCGCCAGATATGGTAGAGTCGGGGCAAGTCTCTATCTGCAATCTGGTCATCGTCAGTGCCGGGTCTTCCTCTATGGATGGTAATGGTGCTCTGCTCAAAGCGTCTGCATTGGAAATTTGTTTCCGGGCGATGGGTCAGAGTATAGGAGTTAGGCTGCTAGGGATTCTGACCATCTAGTCATTCGTGGGGACAAAATATTTGGTGTGGGCTTGTTTTCCCGCCAAAATTCCTAGTAGCGGTTTGTGCGTCCGTTACATTTGAAATGTTCTTCCATATAGCGTACTCGTGGAAACGTTTCACTCCGGCGACAATTGCCAGAGCTTCTCTAGTCCATGACTGTAATTTCGCTCAGTTTTTGGACAGGGTCTTTGAATAGTATGGCGATGGGTGCCTCTCTCCCATCCAGCAATTGGTGGCTCAGGATGGCACCGACTCCGAATGGCGAGGCGTCGCAGGTCACCGTCAATGGTAGTAAGTTTGCCTAAATTGAATAAGAACGGCTGGTTGTTCGATGTTAACAAGTTTTTTATTTTTTGGAAGGCTTTCTTTTCTCTATAACCCAAGTCCAAAATTGCTTTTTTGTCCAGTAGTCAGTGTAATGGTTCGCTATTGTCGCCTTGTGGCGGTAGGAACTACACTATATAAAAATTTATCAGTCCCAGAAATGCCTGTAGTTCAGTTTTGTTCCTTGGTTCTGGTGCGTCTTTAATAGCTTGACTTTTTGTCGGGTAGGGTGTATACCCTCTCTGTCTATTAAATAGCCCAGGAATTCGACGCTATCCGCTCATTAAAACAGCACTTTTCTTTTTTTTACTTGAGGCCAGATTCTCTGAATTTAGCTAGTACTTCTTTAAGTCTTTTTTTTAAAAGCTGCTGGTCGCATCTTTGGCGAAATTAGGATGTCATCAAAGTATGGCACAACCCCTTTTATACCATTCAGAAGGCGTTCCATGAGGCGCTTGGAAGACACCTGGGGCTACACTCACTCCAAATTGGAGTCTGTTGCATTTGAAGGCCCCTTTGTGTGTAACTATGGTTTGTGCTTCAGCCGTGAGGGGTCTACTGGGAGCTGTTGATAAGCTTGCGCCAGATCAAGTTTAGCAAAAATTTTTCCTCCCCCAAGAGAATGTAATAAGTGCTGTACAACTTGGCACCGGGTATGCACTTTTTTGTAATGCTCGTGGTTAGGGTAGCCTTGTAGTCCACCACAGATTCGAACCGCGACCCATCTGGTTTAATTGGTGTTACGATTGCATTTCCCACTTAGCATGGTCCACAGCTCTACACCTCTTGGGCTATTAATTTATTAATTGTTTCTCTATCTTTGCTTTTAGAGCAAAAGGAACTCATCTGGCCTTTAGTCTCCTTGGAGTTACTTGGGGGTCTAGACTAAAGGAATAATAGGGGTTCCCCGATACTTGCCAAGGGAGCCGTTCAAAAACGTCCTGGAACTCTTGGATCAGGTTTTTTTTTCCCAGTCGGTTGCAGCCACCCAGTCTACTCCGGTCATCCCATGCCCAATGGTGCGAACCATTCCGATGCCCAGGAGCTTGATCAGTCTCAGTCGACTATTGTCAGCGGTAGTACTTCAATATGTTGTTTGTTAGGCGACTCGGAAGTGTCCTAGCCGACTACAGGAATTCGGTTTCCCTGTAGTCCTTGAGGGTTAATTTTTTGTCTCTGGGAGTTTCTTTGAGCTTGATATCTGGGACTAGTTGTTTGATGGTGTCCCATGATACCATCGATACGAAAGATCCAGAGTCTACTTCCATTTCGCAGGGCTTCCCTCTATTTTTACAATTATTTTTACTTTCTTCCCGCTTTCCGTCTGAGCGCTCCTATAGTGAAAGTCTGATGCTGTATTCTCTCGGTTAGTTGGCTCGCTTGTTCCGCTGCCACTTTCTCTCAGTTCATTTTGGCTCAGCTTGTGCGGGGAGTTGCTGCGTCTATTTGGGCTGTAATTCTTTTTGTTCCTGCAGACATTTCTCGATATGGCCCTCATTTCTTGCAAGCTCTGCAAATGGCATCGAGAAACCTGCACTCGCGCTCGAGGATGGGTTTCCTCCGCAGCCACTGCATTCCGCCAATCCTTTTTTTCACGCTCTTTCTTGTTGGCGTATAGGCGGTGGACCTCGTCGTTTTCCTCCCCCTGATTCTGACGTTTCGTCAAAATCTTCGTGGTGAGTGGTGGTGGGAGATTGTTTCTTCCTCTGGCCAGGCTCATGTTGTCCGCCCGCTCGCGTTCATTGCTTCATTTTGACAGCCGATTTTTTCGCGGCTTCAGCGGCTGTGGCTTCTGCGATGCGCTTCGGCTACGGTATGTTGGGTTTATTTAGCAGCTTGCTCTGTGCATTGAGTCTCTTAAACCCCACACTACCTCGGTCCCGCCATTTCTTCATCTAAATTTAGAAACTCGCACTCTCCCCTATTTGTCGGAGCGGCTGCTACCAAAGTCAGCGATCGTCTCATCTTCCCTTCTGCGTCTCTTCGGTAAAATTTGTGCCGCTTAATAAGATTTGACACCATAGGAGCTAGTGAGCCTTAAGCAATCTTGGAGTTCTGGCCATGTCAATTGTTTCACATCTCGGGCTTCACTAAAGCCTTGGCCATCTTGAAGACTGTGGGCCTGCAGTGTGTCAAGAATACAGCCCTCTTACGCTGATCTGAGACTCCTTTCCATCTCATTCGCTTTCCAAATACATCTGGAAACGGTCTACATATGGATTCCGCAATCTTCGGTGGGATTGAAAGGTGCGGGCGGCGGCATTGTTCCAGCCATTGGTTTTTTCGTTCTGGATTTTATTTGTCGCCGCAATGCTCGGTCTCGCGTTAGGACGATCCCATCCTTGTCGCCAGTGTTCCGTCCGGAAAAACACGAAGGTTTAGACCGGTTCCAACAACAAAGTCTTTATTTGTTAACACAGTAAAGAAACGGAACATTGGCTCAAAGCCGCGACAGCCCTTTTATATGTTTCTGGTCTGCCGGTTTGTAGGCCAATTACAAGCATTTGGTTTTGCCGCCCTTGGGCAGCTTTGTGGATTGGTTCCTATTGAACCAATCCCCTTTTAGGTTTTGTTAACCAATCGGAATGAAGTATTTGGAGTCTACTATTATTTATACAGAACACTTCATATGAATATTATATATATTCACAAGCTGTTGAGAATTGCATACTTCATTATTTCTCCTCACCTCTTTCCCCATGGGGATAGTTTGCTTTTATAACCAAGAAAAGTTGAAGCCAAAAATTAAGATTAAATAGCAGGGGATTCAGAGGCCCCCAAAGGGATCATATGGAACATTAAAATATTCAGCAATTAAAGTTAAATCTAATGGCTTAATTCTTACCTGAAAGCCCCCCCACATCCATCTTTTTGAGATTTTTGGCTTCTAGTACAATCACTGTCAGTTTCCCAGCTGTAGGGACATATCGGAGTGAAAAACAAATGTCTCCCAACTTCTCATGCTATAGAAAGAAATGAACAATAATTTCAAAGCTAGGATATATATTTCTCATAAAATCTTGATGCCATTGTCGAGTTCTTGATTACCTTTCAAGAAGATAATTGATTACCCATGAGTTGGGTTTGTTATTATCCCAGTTACATGGTAGTTTTCCAAAGAAAAGCATTTCCCATTTCTAATATGTATAAAGCCACTAAGGCAATTTTCAAACTACCTTTCAGTTAGAGCTTTTTATCTTTTTATCTCTGCACAATTCTTTACCTCCTCCTTCTCTGCTGACTGCAGATCTCGCCATTCCTCGATCACATGCGCCAGATCCACGGTGTTCATGGGGATACGGATCTCACCAATGACATCATGCTTGGAGAAACGGTCAAAGTCATAGACAGCCATGACGAGAATTTTACCACCAAGCTCTGAATAAGGGACCTATGCATAATGGAGATGCAGGATTAAATTGTGGGCACTTCCGGTTGAATGTTTGTTGGTAAGTAAGGGGTTAGAGGGATGAAATGAAGGGAAGTTCCACAATGGATGAGGGGAGACCAGAGCTAAAAAGGAAAATGACAGGGTTCATGTATTTGTGTATTTTTGGAACTTTGGCCAAGAGAAAAGAAAAATGAACTTACTTTAAAAGTGAAAGATTCATTAAATGTAGGGTTGAGAGTTTTGCGATGGACTTTGGTTTCAAACTTTTTCTTCTTCTCTGGAAGCAGGAAGACTTTGACATAAGGATCTGAGGTACCCCCAATGTCCAGTGCTGGGAGATCAGCAGCTTGTATAATACCCACAACCAACTGGGGAAAAGGTTTAAAATGAAAATATTCAAATTTAGGAAAATGCCTTCCATTGAGTCAAATCATTGGTCTATCCAATTCAGATTTCTTGGTTCCTCTGAGTACATTCTGACAAGCCAAAATTTCCTTAAACACCTTTAAACATGTCATCACCTTACTCTATCCACAATATTTAAAAATAATCTAGATGAAGTTATCTTTAGATTAATTCTAATCTTTCTATGTTAACTATAACTTGTTCTTTTTTCTCACACCCATTAAGGAGGTAAAGTATTTTGTGATAGAAGTTGACCACTAAAAGCAACTAGGGTGATAGGAAGAAACTGATCTTTTCCAATTATTTTTTGTAAAAGATATGAGCTGGGGTTAGAACCTGGGACTTAAAAAAAAAGGAATATTATTTTGCTGAATTCCTGTGTGACTTTTCCTTGCACCCTTAATTTCAAATATTGCCCATAGGATAGGACAAAAGGACTGTAATTTCTGTAGATAAGTAATACAGTTAATGAAAGTAAATTGCCTAACTGTCCTATTTTATGGAAATAATCCTTCATTTGACAGAATCCTTTTGGAAATCTGAAAATCTAGTTCAAGTTTTAGAAGAAGAGACACTGAAAATGCTCATCCAGAATTGGCAGAAGAATGAGGACAGTGACCTGGTTACCATCTTTCCCATTATAGAAAGCTCTATTGTACTTCCAATTATTTATCCACATTAATATTCATAAATCAGAATGTGCAAGTAACTTTCTTTTATTGACAATGCATTTATTATTTTCTGGGTGGTATTTGACGAGGAACACGAAGATCATTCTGCAACTGTTTGAAGCTGGGACATGTGTTTGTCTTGCCCACCTGTGTGCTCTGGAAGTCATAATCAAGGGAGTACTGGAGCTTCCCCAACTTCTCCTCTGGTTTCTCCACTTCGGATTCCTGTAACAATGATGGATCTAAATCCTCAACCTCTGGCTGTACCTGGAAGGAAGGAAAGAAGGAAATAGTAAAGGGAAGCATTAGGAGATGAGCAATGTCTGCAGCAACTTCTGTTCACCTTTTCTCATTATTTATCCAATATTTAATCCTCTATATATGTTGAGATATCACATCTCAGAATGTGAGTGTCATCCTGCCTGGCAATTCTGGTGGTTATAACCCTTGAAAGGCATCAAGGATGGGGAAAAGCTGGTTTTGTTTGATCAGATATTATATAGGCACTAATACAAGCATTTGGTCAATGTTAGGTTGTACAGTCTCCTACATCCTCATAAACTACTCTTTCTGAATTTTCCCTTTCATCATACATAAATCTGTCAGACAATGATGATATTAACAAATGGAGGTTATTCAGATGCCAAACCCTTCAATATTTTAATGTCTGTTCTCCTGTGTGGATGGCAAGTTTCCTCTATTCTGGTGAAAAACGAGACTTAGTATGAGAGTCTTGTAAGCAATAAGAAAATATACAATAGCAATGGGAACATCACACATGGAGGAGGCAACCTAATATTCCTACTAACATTGATCAGATGAATCAGTGTAATTATTGAATGAATCGGAACAAATAAAAAAGGAGGAAGAAATACTTTGTCACTGGTAGCAATGCAAATAAAATGGTAGAGATGATGCTTGAATAAACATGTTGATTCCCTGATCCCCTCAGAGTCCACTTGGCTTAATATAAGCAGAATTTTCAAGATATTGACATTCTAGTCTTTGACGCTATGGTTTTCTTTTAGGGAAGAAGAAGCTTTTTTGTGATATCTAGCATTCATACATCTTATAATCACCAGTTAGCTGCTGTCTGGGCAAAAGAATCCTCAAAATTGAACTGTATTTCCTATTCTCTTTATGAATGTCTCTCAACCTCAGTGACTTAAGATTTGTGGAGAATTCTAGGAGATGAAGTCCAATTCTCTCAAAGCTGCGAAGGTTGAGGAACACTTTTGTAATATCAGGCCTGTATTTTTCCCCTTGTAAATATAGAACCCCAGGAATTAATCGTGTGAGACTGAGAAAATATTATGCAACAGACTTAAACATCTCCTTCTTTTTGGTGGTTTGACCACTGCAAAAACTTCTACAATTCATGTTCATCTTTTGTTTTGACAAATGGATCTGCATTCAGAAAAATCCATGAGTCAGGTGATTCTATCTGTTAATGGTAGTCTCCTCTACAATGTTGGATTTGAGATGGGGGAAAGGTCAGACTTCCAAGAAAAATGATGAGGATTCTTCCACCTTCCATCTGCCTAGTTTTCATTTCTAATAAGGTCCAGTTCCCTTCCTTCACAATTCTGAATTCAGTCCTCAAAAATGTGCTATACTTAACTCTGGGTGATATTTGGGAAACAGCAGACATTTTCTCAAGTCTCTGTATTTGACCCACTATCCTCTTCTTAGGGTATTGATTTTATAGTATAGTTTATAGTCTGCACGGTGGGGAAGGTTCATTCAAAGGACAAACTCTGGCCTTTTATGAAGATCACCCCCAAACACACAACTTCTAATCATTCATAAATGGTTGTGAAGTCAGGGAGGTTCCTTTATGCAAGATATGTAAATCCTCAAATTGGGGAGCTGTAGGGGAAAAACTCACTGCTCACCTTATCAATGTAGCTTTTGCCCAACTCCTTCACTTCCTTCATGTTGATCTGTGCCTTGACTTTGTCTTTACCTTTCTTCCCTTTCTTCTTCTTGCCACAGCATTTTTTTAAAACACAGAAGCAGCAGCAGAGAAGCAAGAGGCCAGCAACAATGAGAATGGTGGCCAAAGCCCATGGAGGTACTAGAATGGACGGAAAAGGAGACCAGTGAAAGGAAATGCCACTGATTCTGGAGCAAAGAGATTGCCTCGTGTTATATTATTTCCTACATAAATTTGATTTTTCCTAATTATCACTAGGAATATCTAATGGGTCTTGGGTGATCTCAGACTGATCTTAATAGGGTCAGATCTGACTAATATATGATTGAGTATTGAAGTCAACACAAGAACTGGCAGGTGTGACTTCACAAAGTTGTATATATAATAACGATAATCTATTTTATATGTCAGTCCAAACATCTAGCTGATTGTTTGTGGAATCCCACATTTTATGCAGCAAAATCTTCTTGTTGATTGAGAAATCAAATGAATCTATAGCAAATATTAGCTATATGCTGCAGTAGAAGTATGGAAGGAAGATGAAGCTAGTCCTGCTTGATAGGGAAATGGAGTGTACCATTGCAAGTTATATTTAAATAGTAAAAAGTTACAGCAAGTAAATGAAGTGTTGCATTTTGATGACCATGTACTAATCATAGGAAAATGGGTGAGAAATGTCAGGATGTTAGGATGTGAAAATGCTGGCTAAAAGTTAATGGATAGTAGTTGATCTCCCACAAAGAATGGATTTATGACAAAATAAATTCTGCCTTCTTTGTTATAAGAAAAAGAGAGGGGTACATAAGAAGAAACATAATCATGTGTTGTGTACAATGGAAATAGAGTATTAAAGAAGTGTCACATAAGGGCCTGAACAAGGCATGCAAGACATTTATTTGTCTTATTGGCCTTTAACATTTAATTGGTCATAGCTTGTGCATTTTCTAGCCCTACTTCATGTAAAATGTGCAGTGTTTGAATTGTAAGCCACCCAGAATCATTGACTCAGCTGGTCAGAGAAAGAAATAAAAAAGAGAGGGGGGGGGGGGGAAGGAAGGAAAGAAAGAAAGAAAGAAAGAAAGAAAGAAAGAAAGAAAGAAAGAAAGAAAGAAAAAAAAACTGATTTGCAACAACTGCACAGCCTGTAGCTTTGGTAGCCCAGGAAAGAAGTTTTAGGGAATTATAAAAGATAGCCTTACAAATAATCAGTATTAAAAATAAGGCTATGTATCATAAAGTATTGAGAAATCCAGGCGATTTGATTCAAATAAATCAGCTTTGGTAGCGTCAAGTGGATTCACCATCCAGTTTGAAATGTGATATTGGAAACAGCCTAATTCCACCTACTTGGCAGTTTCCCCAATTTGTTCATGAATTTATCTTTCATGTCTGAAAAAACGTTCTCCTTGGAGGGCATCTCAGTGGCATTGATAGAGGGCTCCATCTGGGATTCTGTCACTTCTGAATCTATCCTGGCTGACCTCCGTGCTGCATTCATTGTGGAATCTGGAAAGTGAGAATGAAAAGGCCCATAACTTATGTACTCCTTTGACAATTGCTACAGGTTTAATCTTAATCTTTGATTTTTTTTTCTTCTTTTAAAATTAAATAATGCGATCTAAGAGGGAAGTGTCTTTACAAGAGCATCTTCTCCCTGTTCCTCATAATCTTTTTTTCTTGAAATGACATTTCCCCCTGTTTCTATAGAAGGAGGAAACAAACAGCATAGTGAGATAGTGTTTATTAGGATCATTTTATATTACTAAGATGTCTGGAGGTTGTTCTGTTTCTTATTTTCTTCTCATTGTTTCCTGTGAATGGCCCAATACACCAGGCTATGTTTGAAGTCCCAAACATTGAAATATCTCCTGGCATTATATTTAAACTGGCTGCTTTATTTCTTGTGAAAAAAAAAATTAAAAATCAATCCTGATGGTTTTTAAAGTACTGAAAAAGACATTAGATATAGGCAGTCCTCGACCTACAACAGTTTGTTTAGTGACCATTCAAAGTTATAGCGGCACTGACATGAAAAATGACATGATCATTTTTCACACTTATGTTGTTGCGGCATCCTCATGGTCACATGATCAAACTTAAGATGCTTGGCAACTGACTCATATTTATGACGGCTGTAGAGCCCCTGGGTCCTGTGATCACCTTTTTGACTTTCTGATGAACAAAGTCAATGGAGAAACCAGATTCGCTTAAAACTGTATTATTTACTTAACAATTGCAGTGATTCACTTAACAACTGTGGCAAGAAAAGTTGCAAAATGAGGCAAAACTCACTTAACAAATGTCTCATTTAGCAACAGAAATTTTGTGCTTAATTGTGGTCTTAAGTTGAGGACTACCTGTAATGGAAAGAACAAAGAGTAGATTTGCTGCTGTTTTGGGATGCAACAATACTGAAGAACTGCAATAACTTTATAATATCTCTCTATGTGGCCTGGTCCTAATACCATATTTGAAACAATTATAATAGAACATAGGAACAAAGCGACAGAGGAAAGAAGATTGAGTTCTACCTTGCATTTTTTTTTCAAACTTGCATTTTGATAATAACACCCAAAACCTTTTATCACTCCTAGTTTTGGTACCAAGAAGTATTCTGCTGTTGGGGTGTAGGATTAAATAATAGTAATAGTCTCATGAACCATGAAAGTCTTGGGCTTAATCCATCTTCAGTTCTTATGGTCCTCCCTCTCATTTTTTAATGAGGAGGTTTATATAACTTTCAACATTCTCCTAAAAATTCAAGAGATCCTTTAGAGCAGGGGTAGTCATCTTTTTATACCTACCGCCCACTTTTGTATCTCTGTTAGTAGTAAAATTTTCTAACTGCCCACCGGTTCCACAGTAATGGTGATTTATAAAGTAGGGGGCAAAACCCCTACCACCTACCATGAAAGGTGGAATGCCCATTAGTGGGCAGTAGGGACCAGGTTGACTACCACTGCTTTAGATTAAGTTAGATTTGTCCATTATTTGCTCTAAGCCATTATGGTAACACATCTAAAGCTACAACTTCATATTATTATTGTGCACAACACAAGAGATATTCTCCAACACAAGGGGGCTTTCAAATAGTGGATTGAAATTCCCATCATTCTTAGTGATGGTTGCAGATATGGGTTTTACCAAAACATCTGAAAGATACCAAGTTGGGGATGTTTATCACAGTAAATTTTATTTTCACCCACTTCTTTTTAGTTCATTTCCAATGTTTCTTCATTTTGGCTTCATTTTCCATTCATAATTGCTACAATTCATTCCTCTCTCTCTCCTCCGATTTCAAATGAGTTCTAAATCAGCCCCTGCTGCCTTTATCTAAGTGACATACATTTGCTCCTCCCATTGTTGACCAGGAAAGTTTCAGGGAGTTTAGGAACTGTTCATTTTAGAGCTAATTTTTTTTAAAAAAAGACAGCCTTGAATTCAACTTTAAGTAGAGTTTTCTAACTCATCAGCTGGTCCTGGTTTTCTCTAATCTTCCCAGAATGACCTTTCCACGAACTGTACACTCTGCTTCATGCTGTTCATTCAGTCCAACTTAAACAGGAAGGAATGGCACGAGAGAAGAGAGCACAAATGAGACACCTGGCTATTCCCATTCAGTTTTGCTCTTCCAATCACTTTTATTATAAAAATAAACAAAGCTTCTTTTCTTTTCTTTTTTCCTTCCTTCCTTGCTTTCTTTTTACTCTACCGCAGTCAGCCCAAAAGACCACACTGAATTCAAAACTCTCTGCTTGTTTGCCAGCTCACCTGTCAACCTTCTCAACCAGTCTGCTCCTTGACCTCATCTGTCCAAAGAGATCTTTCCTGAAACACAGTTTCAACCTAGATCCCAGTTGCACCAGGCATGTAGAAAACCAAATGACAGAATAAATTATCCATGACGAACTTTCCACAAGTTACGCTTTTTATTGACCTTTAAAAAATTTAAACAGTCCCCATTTTTTTTTTGAAGCATTTACAATCTGTGGTACAGATTTACCTCCTTATCTCTTCTTTGTGAAAATGTAACTGCATTGCCTTGAGCATTAATGTCTGTCAAGATTGGCACTTTTTAAATCAATGGTCTGGCGCCAATGCATCCATTCATTTGCTAAATGGAAGCCCTTCAAGCTTCTGATTACATTCCTGTCAAGCATAGATATGTGTTTCCCCTGTGGTTTGTCTGTACAATATACACATCCAATTTCAATAATTCCCTTCTCTTCCACTGATTTATTCCAGTTGTCTTACAAGCTTCCAAGTGTTCCGTCCGGAAAAATGCGAGGTAGACCGGGTTCCAACAGTAAACGTCTTTATTTGCAACAGTAAAGATAAACGGAACAGTTTGGCTCTACCCACGGCAGCCTTTATGTACGGCTTGCCTACCGGCTTATAGCCAATGACATTGGTTTGATTTAACCGCCTTTTGGCGGTTCCTTTGGATTGGTTCCTAGTGAACCAATCCCTATGCTGGCTTTCTTAGCCAATCAGATTAGTGAATTTGTAGTAAACTATTTTCATACAGAACAGGGAGGGCCATGTTTTTTCTGGCAGACAGTTACAGGAAAACGTAGTCACCGAATCAGTAGTAACACTTGTTGAATCACACCCCTGGTTGACTCCCATAAAACATTGCAAAGAATTCCATTCTTGCACTGTGTCAAAGTGTTGATGCGGTCCTTTTTGAATTGGAGATGCATTTTGACAAGGAAAAACAAGCCAGTGTTTATAGTGAAGCTTTTTATAACAAATGTCTATGGAGATTTTCAGTGAGCTAGATCAGTGGTTCCCAAACTTTTTCAGTCCACTGCCCCCTTGGTGCTACAAATTCATCCTTGGTGCCCCCCACTCAGGGGTGGGATTCAAATTTTTGTGGGCATGGCCTAATTTGAGGGTGTAGCTTGCTGATCACGTGACTGGGTGGGCATGGCTTGCTGGTCACGTGACTAGCTGGCGTGGCTTGCTGTCTGGGCATGGCTTGCTGGTCACATGATGGGGTAGGTGTGATTTGATGGTCATGTGACTGGGTGGGCATGGCCAGGTGACTGGCAAACCAAATACAAGTAGTCCTCACTTAATGACCGGTTGTTTAGCAAGTGTTCTAATTTATGACTGGCCTCCCCAGAGATACTTGATCCATTTTTGGAGTTTTGACAGCCATGCACACACATACATGTGACACACTCCCTTCTAACCCGGCTGGAGAAGGTCATTGCACTAGAATCGGCAAAGCATCTCTTATTAGATTCTAGCAGTGAATAAAATCTAATCAGAGATGCTTTGCTGATTCTTTTTTTTTTCTAAAGTTTTATTTAGGTTTTCACACACACACACACAAAACATAATACAAGTAAAACATCTTTTTTGAAAATAGCATGATCCCGGGTTACACTTCTTTATACAGACACAAACTCAATTTCATGCTCATTTTTATTTTCTATTCCATATCTTATTACTATTTTGCATATTCTGTATTGTTTTTCCCTCTTTTAATTTTCTCTATTTTGATTATCTCATCTCAATTCAAATAATTATTTTTATACTTTTGTCTGTCCTGTTTCAATTTCATATCATCTTTCTCATTAAACAAATTTTCTCCTGTAGTTACTAATTGGAGCATGACACCTTTATATTTTTTAATTTTATCCATTCAACTCTTATTTAAATTTCAATGTATACCTTAAGATTATAACATTCAATATAATACATAATACATAACTTCCAATGGAATTCTGCTTGGTACATTCTTAAAATACACACTATATTCTTTTTATAAAAAGGATTATAAATGTATGTAATTATAAACCCTCATTCCATTCCAATTCAGTTCTATCATTAATATTCATTAAAGTCTTAACATCTTTAACATTTCTTTTCAATTAAATATCATACTTCCTTGGGGACATGTATAATCTTTCCATAATTAGTTTTTCCCCTATCTCTCTTATGTTTTATAAATAATTGAATATTCAATTTATGACATTTATTTATTNCTATTTTATCCATCATTTTGATCATACATTGTTTCATATTTTCTGAAATTATTTCTATTTCTAATATAATAATACTACCTTAGGTACCTTTGCAGAATCCCTTTTTCAATTAGATTTTCACTCATTATCTCTAAATAGGCCCTGTTGCTCTATATCTTGTTTCTGTCCTTTATTACTTCTTTTCCTTTCTTTCTTCCCTCTCTTCTTCTCCCTTATTATTTTTTTAAAAGTTCAGTGACATTTTATGAAATGTATTAATTGTTTTACTACAATAATGGAATATCAAATATTGAAACTCTGAAACAAAAAGATGTGCAAACATTTTAAAATACAAATATAGTAATTAATTGTGTTGATAAACTCAAGGAAAGACAATTGTAAATAAGTCACTATTGGCCACATAATTTCTGGTGGGAGATCGTTTCCACCAGACTCCAGGCATTACATTTGCAGGTTCAGGATGGGACTAACAATAAGCAAACCGTTTTGTCTACACATCCGATTGGTGACAATAGCAATGAAAGAGTCTCCCTGTTAAGAGTGCTTTGTAGAGGAACTCTTACATTACAAAAACAACTGTGTGCAGACACAGAGACAGGAAACTCTGTAAACAATTGAATAGCAAACATGGGAGCAATCTTCTTAGTCATACCATCAGCATGATTATTATTGCGATTCTTCAGGATTATTCAAATGTTAAAACATGCAAAGATGATACCTGAAACCAATTATCTGAAAGCAGAAATTTTGAGTAGTTTGGAGAACCGGCAAATACCATCTCTGGCTGGAGATTTTACAGTATCCTTCCACGCCCACCAAGCCACTTCTTACCGCTAGTAAAAAATGTTGAATTCCACCACTGACATGTTAACAGTAGAATAACGCTAATAGGAAAGCATTGTTCCTATTAGAATAGGAGATAATCAAAGCAGTGACAGAGTTTGCAAAGGCCTAGTGTTATGTCATTAACATTTCAGTATTAATAAAAGTACATAGCATATTCTTACATTATGGACTATACACATTCATTTAACTATAAATGTAAATATGGAAAGTTATAAAAAGCAGATGATAGTTCCATATATTTTTCTTTTATTTAAGTGTTAATTCAAAGAGTACTCTTTAAAAAAATCTGCAAAATCTGGATAAAATTAGTGGCAACTGGTAAATATTCAGCTAATATTAAGAAAATCAATTTGCCATATGTAATAAGCAAAACAAAATTTTATATAGACATGAAATCCTATTATTAAAATAAAAAATACAAGAATCTATTTTTAAAAAGATATGCCCAAGACTATTTCTTGTATGATGTCAAAATCAAACTCATGTTCTTGTACAAAATAATGGCACAAAGTTTCCATAGTGGAATCACCAGACAGCTGTCATTTTGCTCTAGTAATATCTATGCTTTTACATAAAGTGACTGAAAAAGAGGAGTTAATTCACAAACTCACTAAAACATAGTTTAATGTACATAGTATTTTGAATGAACCCAGCTATTGTCGTTTGTAGATTCTAATTTATGTTTTTTCACACATTAATCCATTCTATCATGGGTTGAATCAGAGACTGCTATGCAGGGAAAGACTGTTTTCTCATATTATAAGAACAGCAATGACAACAAATGAATTCATGTTTTAGGAAAATTCAAATATTTGAAAACATGGGATTTATATTTCTTTTCAACTCTCTATTAACAGAATTAGGAAGCAAGTATGCTGCTCAAGTATGTCAGTATTTACCATAATCAGGTGCATTTTCCTTTTAATATGATTCCAATGAAGAAGAAAGGGTTTCTTTTTCATTTCCTTGTTTAAAATGTCTTTATTTATCGAGTAGGAGCAGAGTACAGATTGGATTGAATATGCATGGTTCTCTCTTTTTCTTCACTCCTAACTTGATGTTCTCTTCACCAGTCATTAAATTAGCAGTGAGCTTCATCAACCTGAAACATGCTGTCCTGTTCTTGATCTTTATCCTATTTTTATTGCCTTGCTTGCCACTGTAATCTTCCTTCTAATGTACACAAGGATAAAGTTGACAGATTTTACATATCTTAATGCTACCCTTGATGATTATTTATAGCTCGAGAAAGGGCTATTTTCATATCATTCAAAAGGCAAAATTCCAGGGAAACATTCATCTGTATTTCTTTACATCAAATTTTGATATCATATTACATTATGATTTGTCTACCCATGGTTTATTTCATAAATTATAAGCGATGGGATTTTTAAAGTATGTTAAGAAAAGTAATGCAAAGTGTAGTATATGAAATTATACTATAGAAAATGAAAGTATAGTAAAATATAATACATGAAAATCAGCTGGGTTTCCTTTCTGCTCAGGTGGAAAGAGATTGTTTTTAACTAGACGCTGTTGAACTGCATCAGCTACCACACCAGTTAGTAATTTGAAAATGGTTGGTAAGCAGGTAATTTGCTTTTTGTTGCCTAGTGCTGACCCTTTTGCTGGATCTTTCACTATCAGGTATGTTTTTTCAGATGTTAGGCACTCTTCAATTTCACTTCCTTGTAGTATGTTGTCAAACTGCTTGGTAACGAGTGGGTATACACTAGTTAGGTGTTTCAACCAAAAACCATGCAGTTCATTTCTACCTGGTACTGACCAATTTTTGATCATCATTGCTTTTTTCTCCACCATTTCTACTATTTCTTTCATTTCAACTTCTTTTTTATTCTTTTAACCAAGCTGTGTTCCTGACTGGATTGAAATTGGACATTCTGCCTATAATTTGCAATTCGACCTTCATATCTGATGATCTTCTTAGCTGTGTTATTTGCTGCTTTATTTTTTCCAATGCTTCCTTTTTTTTTTTTAAAGAATTTATTAATTTTTAACAAAAAAACATATACAAACGAAACACAAAAACATAAAAACAATAAAATATCCTTTTTGTGACGGCAGTTTATACGCCGAGTTACATCTTTTGTACAGACATAAATTGCAAGTTCATGCTTACTATTTATATAACATTCCATTTCTATTCACTATTTTACATTTCTCTATATAGCTTCTCCCTCTTTTCACTCTCTTAATTCTATTATATATTTATTTATCTCAATTTAAATAATTATACTTATTTCCTTTGTCTGGTCCTGTTCACCATGTCATTATCTTTTCTCATTAACACAAATTTCTTCTGTACTGGCTGATTGGATGTATAATGCCTTATCATACTTATCCTTCCACATATGTTTTAAGCTTAAACATAACACTAATTCATTCAGATTCTGCGTAGTACATTCTAAGATAGACTCAATATTAAAACAAGGAAAAAAAAATTTTTTTTTAAAATATAGTATATAATTAAAACATACAATCCATAAGCAATATTAAAATATATCATTAAAATTATTATTCATTTAGTCTCTAACCATTTACACCAATCCTTTCTAAATAAATATCATGCTTCTATGGGAACATTATAAATTTTGCTTAGTTACTTCCCCCATTTTCACTTTATGTTTTAAAGTATTATACAAATACAACAATGTTCCCATTTTTCTTAATTCAATCTTCTATATGATGATTCATTTATTTTAATTTAAGAAAAAGAAATTTCGCTAAATTACATTAAATATTTTTGTCACCCGTTTTCTAATCATATATTATTCCAATTTTGTAAACATTATTTCAAATTACAGATACACAACACAATCTTACTGTTACCTTTGCAGAATCTCTTTTATTCAATTATATGTTTACCTATTATCTCTAAATAAATTCTGTTTCTTTACATACTTGTTTCAAACCTTTGTTAGGCTTCCTCTTACCTTTCTTTCCTCCTTGCCTATCTCCACTCTAAACCCCTTTTTACCCCCTTGCTCTTAATCTCCACCCTCTTGTGTAGTTACCTTTCTGTTGCTTTCTGATGTTGTGTCCACTTCACCTTGTTCCCCTTTTTTTGGTTGTTTTTTTTAAATCTTAAATTCTCCATTCTCTTTCTCTCTTTTCCCCTTTCTCTCCCAAATAAAGTTGCTTGTTCATTAGGGATGGTTTCGCTCCTTCTTCATCCCAGTCTTCTTGTTCTTGAGTTTCTCATATGTAGAAATTGCCATTTCCTAGAAACGAAAAATAGAGCCAAAGAAATCCTTCCCTTCTTGTTTTCTCTTGTTCATATTTTTATAAATTCCATGATTTCAATTCAGTCATGAAGTAATGCACCATTGTGAAAAAAAAATAATTAAACGACCCAAATGATTTTATACCTTCAAATAAAATTTCCAAAAGTCCAAGTCACCAACAATCAAAAACAACACAGTCCTCTAGATTGTCAATTTAACAACCTGTATCCTTCTTTTTTCAACTTTTTTTTTCCATGTCTACATGCTTCAAAAAACTTCAAATTCTTTTTGACTCCAACTCCATCTGATAGAATAAGCCCAAATTGATAAATACCAAAATAGAAGAAACTCCCATAGTAAAGGAGGCCCAAAACCAAAGAAGAAAAAGGATAAAATAAAAAGCAAAAATAAAAATATTACTAGAGTTAAAATATACAAAAAGGCTGGCGAGTAAAGATTTGCACAAGTATGATATGGACTGCAACACTGCACTTTATTATCTTATCCAAGGCTCTTTTAATTATGACTCCTTCTCCAGCAGCTTCAAAGCCAAGCCTCAAGTGTTTGAACATATTGATAAGAGTCCAGGAAAACACCTGTAATAATATTTTTCTGTGCTCTCCCTCCATCTTATCACATTAAAATGTCTTGAGAAGGAGTGTTAATACATTTCTCACCCAGTTTTCAAATAAAGTACTTCCAAAGCCTCTAGTTGGCAGTGTTTGCCAAATCTCTTAATACTGTTTTTCCCCCCCAGCCAGAAAGAAGAGTAATGTAAATACAAAACTCAGAGAAAAAGAAAAGGAAAAAATCAAAGGGGTATCGATCCTGAATGAAAGAATGTAAAAAATCAAAAGAAGCATGAAAATATAATATAAGAAAAAATTCAATCTGGTTACCTACGAATCACATTAAAGTCCTCAGAAACAAAGAAGTAGTGAAGGAAGAAATTCAAGCCGTCAATTTGACAATCACTTTAAAAAACGGCGCTTTAAACGAATTCCAGTCAAACAAAAATAAAGTACAGGTTTCTCTTTGTTCAGGATATCCTTTTCAGGTCTCAGCAATTTACATTACAAAAGAGGTTTTTCTCACCCAACCGACACACATCGCTCACCAGCCCAATTTCACTTTTCGGAGCTGTCCGACTTCAGCAGCTTTGGAAGGCCTGCCTTTCCACACCAGCAAAAGGGCTTCTCCGGATCAAAACCAAGATTTGCGATATCTCTGGGATCCTGGGACTGTGGGCCCTATCTCAATCCCGTCTCTACGGGACGGTTTAAGGTCCGTAGGACGGACCCAGGGGCGAAAATATCAGCTGCGATCTCAGAGCCCCAAGATCGCAGCTGTAGCACCGAGACGAAGCTCCGCCTTCTCCCCAATGCTTCCTTGATCTTCCTTGTTTCTAAGTGGTATTTTTTGGTTAGATATTTTTTGGTTTTCTTGTTCTTCAGCTTCTTTTCTTTCATCATTCTAACTTGCTTGCATCTGAATTTAGCTTGCTGACCTTATTTTCCAGTCTAATCCTCCATTTTTACAGTACATGATTTTTCCCCTTCCCTGTTGATTTTGTATCCTAAGTATTCAGTTATACTTGCAGCTGTGCTATACAATAGTTGGCCTGATTCTTGCAGTTGCTGGTGCTTATACTTGATGGTGTAGTATTTGTAACTTTTAACACTTGTGCTAGCTGTTTCTTTGGAAGAAGCATGCAGCCTTATCTTGATATTTTTGTGCTGTTCTAGTTATTCTTTGTTTCAATTTTTTTACTTCTTTAATTAGAGGCTTTTTTTCTGCCTGAGGCAGAGGAGAAGATGCCTGGTTTCCAAATGAAAACAAATATATATCTCTGCTGGATTCATGTACTGCCAACTGCCCCTGGTTGCCTCTACACTTCGAAATACTTCTGGCAAGTCTTTGATTTCTTTGCTCTTGGTAAATCTTTGCAGTTCTTCCAATTCTGCTTCTGTGAATACTTTATTTCGTATTATAAATCAACATTGATCTGTTAGTTTCTGTTATTTATGATTCTGGATATTATTCTTTCCAGAACTTGTATATTAATTTCAAATAACTTCTTCTTGGACTTGGTCTGTAATAACAGATCATTATTTATTTGTTTTCAATCACTGTCTATTTGCAACAGGTAAACAACTTTTCTTTCAATGCTTATGCAATAATTTGCAGTAATACCTTTAACACCATGAAATAACAACATCTGCCTATCCCATGCTCTTGGGAAGAACTTGATAGGTGGAGAAAAATCCAGTCTAAATAGCTGACTTTGAAAAATCATATTTGTCCAATAAAGAATTCTTTTCTATTCAGTAATATCCATTAAGAGTATGGAACCAACTAGAATGGCTTCATATTTCACCCAGAACTCCATTTGCAACATTCAGGGCTGTAATGATTGGGTGTGGCTGAATTTTTGGCTTTTTGTTTATGGAAGGTTGGATGGAATTAAGGGTTCTATTCCACTCCTTTCCACGTGCTACTTTTCCCCTTAAAGCATCTGATGCCTTCTGAAGCATTCACTGATACTACATGCTTTATGGATTTCAAAGAACAAAACATTAATTATCTTAATATATCAATTTCAATTATTAAAGTCTCTCAAATGTGAAAAAATGAGTTGAGAATAGTGTCCCTACTCATTTGGATGATGTTATGTTGCCCCCAACTGTAGCCCAAAGACAGGATACAAAGTTAAAATATTACTGACAGGCTGAAAAATATTATTCACTTCTACTTAATATAATGTGTAAAGCTGTTGGAAGGATCATGGCAACTTCCTTGGGGTGGTAGTTTCATAACAATAGTACCTCATGGAATTGGAGTTTTGTGGAGAAGATTTATTGAAGAAAGCTGAAAATATCAATAAAATTTTGTAAGACCCCATGTAAATTCCTTAAATTCAATTGTTATCTTATTTTAGATATAGTAACAAAAGATGCTTCATTAATCTGACTTATAGAAAAAATTTTGTGCTGCTTTTTGTGGATGTGTTGTTTAGTGGAACATTTTATATCCTTCATTTTGTTTTTTATTTTTGGAAAGTTAAAGGAGGCAACACTTTAACCATAATAGCTAACAACAAATATGCCTGGTATTCATCTGCAGAAAAATGACTCACTAAGTGTGAACAATTTTGTCCCAATAGAGTTTGCAATTTCTAATCCCTCGGTATTTGATGGAACGGTGGTCTAAGGCATGCTTTTTACAGCAATCTTATTTTCTCCTAGAAATAGATGGTGGTAATCAGTGCAGAAGTGTGCAGTATTATATTTAGTAGTCACTCTTCCATCTTGGTAAACAAAGTATTTAGAAATAAGGTTCATGTGTGAGCAGGAAGGCTGATAAACTCGAAGCTATTAATGTACATTAATATGTACAATGTACAAAACCAAAGGCCTTTTGATTCTGATGTAAATGCATTTAAATATACTGTATATAAAAGGGAATTTAATATTTCATGTGTATGCAGTGTGCAATATGGATTGAAATATACTGCAAGGGTAAAATGGTCATTGCAGCAAATTAGATAAAAATAAAAATGCTTGGATAATAAACTAATAAACCATTTAGGTATGTAACCTGATATTCCAGTGGTTCTCAACCTATGGTCTACAAACATCTGAGAGGCTGTGATATTGTCATAGTGAGTTCAGGAAGTCTTTAGCAAATGTTATGATTTAAATTTTGAATTAAGTCTTGTGGGCCTTTGGCCATGATCCGTGGTCACAAAAGGTATTTAAAGTGGTTGGTGAAGAAAAGTCTGGTGAGAGTAATTGTTATATTTTATATGGTAAGAAATCTGAAATATAGGATTGAATCTGTAGTCCTCCAAGTGTTGCAACTTCAAGTATTCTGAGTGGGAGGGGCTAGAATTAATGGCATTTCAGATCAAGATCTGGAGGATAATAGCTTTGCCACATATGTTGTAACAGAATACTCCAATTATCCAAGCAATTCAATCTTCATGTTTTTGTTCTGTTTCTCTAAGAATATATGTTGAATATCATATCATATCATATGTCTGTGCATCTCTGAGTACATTAAGTTACAAATATAAGACGAATGCATAAAGTGCTTTGTTTTGCTATGTGAATGTTTTTAATATATTAATAAAAAGCTTATGTTAATGAAGAATACTAACTTAAGAGTTTAGCCACATAGAATATACACACTTTTAACTAATTCTAACCATGAAATCTGCCCTCAAAGAGTAAATACAATTTTGGAAATTCGTCAATTAATTAGGTGCCCATTTTCTGCCAGATGACTCCATGGACAAAAGCTTACTAGTGTCAGGATCCCAGCAATCGCCCTAATTAAATCATGATTCTCGCGCCAAACCAACTTTAAAATATTTATTAGAGGTGACATAGTGACATTGCCCTATATGTAGCCAACTCTGGCATACGTAATTTACAATAGCCTGTAACCCTGTTCCCTCTCCCCCTTGGGTATCTCATAAATCAAATTCTCCAATTAAGCACGTTCATGGGCTGGGTGTCATCATTCACTGCTCTTCCAGATTTTTATGCTGCTCTTTCTTCACTGCTCTTCCACTTTTTATGGCAACTACTAAAGCAGGTATAGGAATGTTTTATGAGTTGACATCCAGCATAATATGAAAAACTCCTGGTTGTCCAAGGATCTTACAAGGAATTCCTATTAATCACTCTACATCTGATTTCACAGCAGTGGTACTTTTTCTCTGAAAAATATTTGCTTTAATTATTCTGTTATAGTATTATTGGTATTATTGAAGTCTGCTTATCTATATACTTTTAATACTTTTGTTGTTGTAACCTTTAACTGGGTGAAATGCTGCATTAAGGTGGCAGTTTTTTAACCAAGATACCTCAAATGGACTAATTTACCGAATGCATCCAAAATCCAGAACCCATGACTCCCATGGAACTGAAATTTGGCAAATGTATAAAGTCTTTTACAATGTAAAAATTACCGTGAAGCCATAATGTCACAAAATGTCATAAAACAGTTCCCGTGGCCAACTTCTGATGTTTGATTATGCTGGTATATGTATATGTTCAGCTGGTATATTTTCAAGTTAGATACATCTCAGAATATCCCCTAAATTTTAAAGAAAGTTTCAAATATATTTTTGAAGGCATTCAGGAATCTGATATATAAATATTTTCTGCAATGATGACCAAATGACAATTGTCTAGATCTTTATGATAATAAGTTTGTAATTGCCTTTCTCAGTAGAATTACCTTCATGTTTACTTTTCTATTCTGCTTGCAATCTTGGTCTACGCTTCAGCCCATGAAAATAAAACAACCATTTTCCCTTCTTCTATTTTTTTCTTCTTTTTATGACCCTGTCACCCTTGCTTTCTGATGGGTTGGGTGACTGAATGAAGCTATCATTTACTGGCTGGATGCGTTTCCTGATGACTTTGCAGAGTTCGCAGCAGATATTTCCTGATAGAGAAACATAGTCTTCACCTCTAGGCCATTCCATCTTCATTTCTTTGATACCTACTGCAAATTCACCAAGCATGCAGGCTGATGCAATGCTTGTTTTCTTAACATTTAGTCTTCACCAGGATGTTTCATTTTCATTTTTTAATTACTGAACATGTATTTCTTATATTAGTTTCTTCATTATTCTAATATAATATATATTTTAGCTTCATCCATTATCCTTAATACATTTTGAATTTTGGCATGATCTATACATAAAAGACCCTACTGTTGTTAACAGTTGAAAATGAACCTCTTTTCTGTAACCTTTTGCTCTTTCCACTAGCCATCTTATACAAGCTATCTGATCTCATGTATTTCTTTTTCTGAAACCTACCTGTTTATTTAGCACAAAGCAAAATCTGTATAATTTTCTTTGTAACATAATCAGATGGCTGTGATGGCCTACTTTAAGATTTGAGTTTGGAGTTCTTTCTCTAGCTGTCTTCACTTCCATTGATCATTACTTAGCTTCTTCTCCCATTTTCAACATTATTGATACCTCCTAGTTATTTCTCAGCTCGATCATTGCAATATGATTTGTATGGGACTGCCCATCAAGACTATTTCAAAATTACAACAGGCCAGAATGCAGTGGCATGTGCAGTTTTGGGCACTGCCCAGTTTGCCCATATTGTAGCACCATTATGGGAACTGCATTGGCTTCTAGTTTTCTTTTAGTGCAATTCAAGATACTAATTATCATCTTTAAAATCCTAAATGGCACAAGGCAGGATACTTACAGGGTCACTTCTCCTTGAGGAAATCCACTGGATCTGACATAGTGGGTAGCCCCACGTCCCTTCCCTCAAGTGTTGTCATGTAGCAGGATTAGCCAGACTTTTTCAGTAGTAGCTTCTGCCCTTTTGAACTTCTTCTTCCTGAAATACAGCAGATTTTTCCTACTCTCATGGCTTTCTGCAAAGCTGCCAAGACCTGCCTTTTCCTGAAAGTCTTAGGGTGATGTCACAAAAAGTCCACAGTTGTTACACATACAGCTGTGTAATGGTTTCTGTGTTTGGATACCAGCAATAGGAAGGACAATAGACAGTTCAAAATGTGAAAAATAAATGACTTCCAGTTTGAGCTTCTTCGGCAATGGACCAAAATCACAACTGTCTGTGGTTTTGATCCGTGCTCGCCACTGTAGCATCCCGAGCCACCTGGATTCGGGGCTGAAACCATCCTGGAGAGGTGGTGAAGAAGGGGGAGACATCAGTTGAGGAGAGCCGCATCTCTCCTCCTCGGCTGGCCATGACTCCCTTTCCCAAAAGTGGGATCAGTGGTGGTCAGAAATGGCCACCTCAAAGAAGAACCCAACTAGACAAGATTGTGCAGGAAGAAGTTTAAAGGAGAAAGTTTGACTGACCAGGTTGAATAGAGAACATCTATTTAAGGTATCTGGAGCCTGAATTTTAAAGACTAATACTAGGTCCTAAAAAAGATTTTAATCTGTGAAAGAAAAAGGGAAAGGAAATAGAATTGGCTTTTTTTTCTCTAACATCTACAGTTTTAACTGACTTATGCAAGCTATATAAGAACATTAATAAGAAGAGATTCAAATAAGAAATTGATATTCATCCACTTTGACATTAATAGGCTATTTCTAGCTGAAAATAAAGTGTCAAAGGGATAAAGATTCTTGGATAAT
>BHFT01049647.1:0-38639 GCA_004320025.1 Laticauda laticaudata | reverse complement strand
GGAACATTTTGCTCGTCCGCTGTGTCCTTTTTACAAATGTTTTGCATCCGTCGGCCAGTGTGACAGGGCCTTTAGATCAAGAATCTTTTTTTCAATAATTTATTTTCCCACTTCCTGTCTGCTTGATGAGAGGGCAGAATTAGTTAAATATAAGACTCAAGTCATTTCCTGCATTTAAACAACACATTAAACTTGGTCAGTTTTAATTTGTTTAAAGAGAACATCTTTCTCAGTTGACCCAATTAACAATAATACCCTAGCAAGGATCTTGTAAGATGTTGTAAGCTCTGGGATGTTTTAATCCACCCACAATCATTGGATAGGAGATGGGTGGCAAATAATTTTTATTAAAAAATTAATAAATAATAAATAAGATATCAAACACCTAATCAAGTTGTAAATTAAATTAGAATTTTCAATGACTACTAATTGGCAGGACATACCCGATGGTATCAATAGCTAGAATGGGTCAAACTGTTTCGATTGATAATATCAGCACTAAATTAAAAGCATGATAAAGATGGCATTGTTGGTATCAGCAATGTAATAATAATAATTAAAGATAATGCCATTGGCCTCTATCCTACTAATTCCTTCCAAATCAATCATCCAAATCTCTGCTACAGAACAAAAAACTAAAATGGAATGCAACTTCCTTCCTCTTATGAGATGTTTCCTCAACTGAAGCTATCATGAGACTTGGTTATTGCCTAATTCAGATAACTACCCCATCCATCAACAAATATTTCAGATGATCTGGAGAACGGATTTCCTCCAATGTCAACAAATAGAATTAGCCATCCATTTTTTTCAAAGGTATGTGGAGGGTTAATAATGAAAGTTTTGGAATCAAAACAGCAACTAGACAGGATACATGCATAATAGATCATTCTATAAGATTTAGTTAGAAAAAAAAGTAATTCAGGAGATACATTCCAAATTCACAAATCATCTTTAGGAGAAAACATTAAAGCAATTGCTGTCATCCACAACCATCCTTGCAACTGGTTCATGTCTAACTGTACTCTCGTGATACCTAGAAAAATATGGGTCAAATCTGAAAGGTATACTTTAGAAAGCAAGCAATGAAAACTTATGCAAATATATGGCAAAATGTAATGAAATGCATTATCAAAAGGAAATTAATTTTAATAGGAAGAAATGTAAGGTCACGAAAAAGGAACCCAAACAAACGCAGCTGCAGAAAATGGTAAGTAATGGAACAGGATCACTCACTCAAGAATGGTTAATAATATGTGGTCACAAAGTAGAAAACACACTTTTAGATATAATTAGGAAGCGTTTCAAGTAGAAATTGATTAACAACCATATAATCATCATAGCAGAGTAGTTTTAGTGCAGTATGTGAAAACATCGATTATGGTTAGCAGTATGCACAAATTAGGCCACATATAAACTAAAATATAACAATGCTAGTCATAAATAAAACAGATCAGGCGATCTGTGCTGAATAATTATTTTAAAAGTACACATTTGGAAGTCAAAGTTTTATAATTAAGATTGCATAGTCTTTCTGCCTCAGAAAAACAGTTCATCTAAAAGAGACTGAGTAATTCTACTCAAGTTAATTGCTTATGCAAGGCAGATGAATATTCCATGGGTGCCTTGGTTTTGGTTTCCCTCTGCAAAATATATAACATAAATACTCAGCAGTGCAACTTCAAGCCAAAGGAGTCTATTTACATATTTCTTTAAATCTGAAAACCTCTTTGTTTAGAATTCTAGTTTTAAAATATGTACATCTTTTAAAAGAGAAGATATTTAAGAAGTAGTTAGCTCTCAAATAATTACTCTTCTTCAGACAGCAGCCAAGTACAGCCTACTTGCTGGCCCAGAGTTTCATGTCAAATCTGTTCCTTCAGCCTTCCTTCCACCTCTGTTTTAAGAAACTGCCATATGTAGATCCCTGCACTATCAACCATACGTAGATCCCTGCACTATTAGCTATAGAAGAGACTCAATAAACCTTTTTAAAGTATGTTCAGTCCAAAAATGTGGCTCTGCCCACTTTCCTTCAAGTTGACAAGTGGCAGGATGGGCATAATTAAACATACAAATCTGATAATTTATTTGGAAGTAAATGGATTTTTTCATACAAAGAATTATATTTAGATCATTTCTATTATTTATCAGCTTAAATTCTTCATCAGTACAGTCTTCAAACCCTGTGTGTGTGTGTGTGTGTGTGTGTTTAATACTTCCTAGCAAAATTTATCTCTCCAAGAGCAAAAAATTAAAACAGGGTAGAAGAGGTTTCATTTTATAATAGCTTCAAATTAAATACTATCATAATATAACTGATACTATTTTATCCTGAGAAAGAAGCTCATTCATCATACTGTAGCAATGATGAAAGATAAATGTCTACAAACCAAAACACCACACAAAAGTCTTCCCTTTTTGCAACTGTTCATTCTCTTGCTCCATGAAATTGAGCATATGTATATAAATATATGCAACTTCTTATTCTATATTATGAAATAATATGTAAATTTGCCAACACAAAGATTGCACATGCTGCTACATTTGTATCCAATGAAGTATGAATTTTTGAGTTCCATAATCTTATCATAAAGGGTCTGTGCTGCAAATCCAAATGTTCAGTATTTAGTGGTAGTACAGAAATGCAACTGATTTGATCACTGACAGTACAGTGAAGTCAGCAAGGAATGAGTAATTTACAGCTATTGTCAGCCGAAGTGCATCGAAGTACAGTATGGTTTCACTTAGTATAATTCCTGTCTACATTCTGAAAAACACTGTCCTTGAGAGCCCACTTGAATCATATTAACTGGCAGGATAAAAAGCCCAGAAGCCCATGGAAGGATAGCCATCACAAAACCAGAATGCCAGCTTCTTTTTTAAGATTTGGCAAGCCTCAGTGACAGAAGTAAGCTAGCAAAATATAAAACCAACTATCATCGTCTATTTATTCAAGTCTATACTATATACCAGAAGGCACTACTAAATCCTTCTTTGTGATTTACTGACCTCATAAGAGTTGAATAAGAAAATAAATGCAGGGATCGAATGAAGCTATAATTCAGCATGGAAGGCAAAGCAGATTTTTCATACAGTGTCAGAAATAAGAACCAGACTGTCTAACTGAAGTGACCCAAAATAAAACAAATGAACTAAAATTATGGTCTTTGTTTTCATTTTTAACTTGCACCACTCATTTTTCTACTTCCATTTAAAGATAAAATGCAGTGAAGTGACTAAACATATACACACATATAGAACTTGGCAGGAAGTTAGAACTGGTCAGCTGTTTCATAAACATACACTTCATTCATTTTTTTCTTTCCTTTACTTCATACCAAAAACTGTAACACTAAACAATAAGCCAAACATGACATCATATTGGGATAAAGATGTTGTACTGTACTAGAGATAGAGAAAATGGGCCCGACTTTCATAACCAATATTTCTGTGAAGTAACAAAGTTACATTTGACTGTTAAAACACAACAGGATTTGCAAAGTGAGGGATGGGAGTCTTGTGCTGGTAAATTTAATTTAATTAGATTTTCATTGTCTAAAATGGTTTTTCTGCCCAAAAGCAAACTCTTCTGAAATATTTAATTTTCATGAAGTGAAGTGTTCCAAAGGGTCTCAGCAACATGGAATAATTTCATTTTGAGACTAGATCTGCATTCTTCATCTGATGTTCAGCAACATGGTGAATTCATCTATTTGAAGTGTGGACTTTATGCTAATTGTATAAACTACATACAGGTAACCAGGAGATGCTCACAATCCTTGAAAGTCTCCTAAAAATCACAATGTATCTGCTACACTGGGAATAGCACCCACCTGTTATTCTGCTCCCTCCATCCAAAGTACCTTCTCTCTCATGTTCCTGTTTCTACTGCAATATATTGGCAAAGATGGTTTGTGGAAATTGTCTACACTTGTCCCAAACAAAATGGATGCATCACATGTTGGCCACACCAATGTCTGGTTTAGCAAAGGGAAGGGAAAGCCCCAATATGTCATGTGACAATGCTATGACGTGAGTTTGACACCCCCACTCTAGATCGAAACATCAACTATCAGTAATCAGCTAGTTAATTTGATTTATTAAGACTTATATATCTACCAAATTGAAACAACAATCCTGCGCAGCATACAAACACTAAAAACAACAGAAACCTGCAAACCATCAGAATAAAAATATAATAAAAATCTGTTCAAAACTCATGGCACACAGGGCAGAACTCTCCCACAAATCCACACTGTACCTTTGCTTCAGACTCATCCCACTCCAACATTTGTGGAAACAGCCAGCTCTTCAAGACCTTCCAGAAGAGTGGGGGTCTGGCAGATCTCTAGGTAAAGAGTGTTCTACAGAAAGTAATTCCAGAGTGAGCTACCAGAATACAAACATTACCAAAATAAATAAATTACCAAATAAATAAATAGATTAGCATCATAATATGAAAGGCTGGCACACACAGAACAGAAGATAGTCAATCAAAAAGTCTGGATGAACAATTATATTTATAATTAATGCCAAAAAAACTAGAGTCAATGCCAACCCTAGACAAAAAGAAAAATCCATTATTGGGGCATCTGTCTCAAGAAAGCTATCTCAATTTGCTGCATAGCAAACATCTGATCATCATCTCCATTCAATCTTGACTGCTGGCCAGGCAAAAAAGAAATTTCTTCAGATAACCAAATCCCAAGCTGCACAAGGCTTTATATGAACTGTAGACTTCTCCATATTCCTAAGATACAGTAGGAGAAAACAGGCATAAAGCAGTAGAGGGTGAAATTATTCGTATTTTAATTATCTACTTATTTAGCAACCACAATTGGAACCAACAACTTGGTCATTAAGTGAAGCAATTACTAAGTAAAAAAATCATGTGATTGTCCATACAATTTACTTCAACTCTTCTTTGCTTTAGTGTCAGAAGGATATCACCCCAGCCAGCTGAGCTCAAATGGCAGCACAAGCTTCCAGAGCTCAGTTCACAAAGAAACTGGATAAATTTTACAGCATTTTTCCCTACTTCCCAAATCTTTGGAATGCTCACCTCAATGCTGAGATAATTAGCAAGAACAGAATTAATGTTTGCATTTGCATTCATTGTAGAGAAAGGGATTACAAGAGAATAAACAGACACACAACAGGAATACATACTGAAAGGAATATGCTAGCACTGGCTGTTTGCCTAACGCCCTCCCTGCCTGTTGCTTAGAAGGTAAAAGAAGTCCTTTGATATGAAACTGATTAGGGTCTTGTCAGTTTCAGGTAGAGATGCAAGAAGGCAGAGGATTCTAATCCCCTGAATTAAGTCACAGGGAGTTTTTTTAATTCACAGTTAGCATTTTTAGGGAGCTCTGCAACTGAGGAACAGCAACTCAGGAAGCTTGTTTAAGCAATCTCTACTCTTGGGAAGAGGGTAGAATGAGTAAGGCACAAAACAATCCACAGAAACTGAAATGGTTGTGTGACTGAGGGAGATGCTACAAAGGTTATAAATGGCACTGCTTACAAGTTACTTTTTCATCACTACTGCAACTTCAGTAGTTCACCATCCATTGGCATCATAGGTGGCATTCAGCAGGTTCTGACCAGTTCTGGAGAACCAGTAGCGGAAATTTTGAGTAGTTTGGAGAACCAGCAAATACCACCTGACTGGAGATTTTACAGCATCCTTCCCCTACCATGCCACCAAGCCACACCCAGAGAACCAGTCGTAAAAATATTTGAATCCCACCACTGATTGCCATATATGATTCTCAGGGACCAAAAGGTTGCTTGCTGCTTTTGCACCTGTACCTGAAAGAGATGATCAGTCTTTATAATTCTTCCACCTCAGCCACAATCTGTGTTTTCAATTGTTTTTCATGTTTACAGGAAGTCTTCAACTTATGATGGAGCCTCCACAAACTTATGAGTTAGTTCCAAAATTCCAACGGTTGCTCTCCAATGGGTCATGTGACCACAAGTCAGGTGGTCAGCAACCGACCTGGACTTACAGCCATCATCATCACAGTCACATGACCATGTTTTATGAAGTTTTTAGCATTTATGGTATTCGACAAAAACACCCCTTAGCAAACAATAGTTTGTTCTTCAACCACAGCATTCACTTGACAGTTTGAAATAATGTTGCATCTCAGAAAGGCAGGGTGGTTTGCCATAGCTCAGTTTTGCCCCATTGTTGTGCTTGTGTATTCTCCTCTATGGCACTACTCTTGAAAATTATTTGGAAATTATATCTGGTCCAAAATACAGCAAATAAATAACAAGCATTTCTTATGCCCATGTCTTATATGAGTGCACTGACTTTACTAGTCAATGACCAGGTGCAAGTCAAAGTGCTGGTAATCATCTATAATGCCCTTCATAGAATAAGGCTTGCTTATTTACAGAACCATCTATTCCTAATCATTTATGCCCAACTAATATATATTTTTTCCAAATTCTTACCAGTCCATTCTACAAGTCCTGCATGTCCTGATGTCTTAAGATCTAACTCTACTTAGTTCTTTCTGTATCAGCAAAGGTCATCTGCATGCTGCTATTTGCTGGAGTCCTGGACCAGAAAAACCATCTATAATAAGAAACATGACAGCGTTGCCCTATCAAGTTTAAATTATTTTAGATAAGTATATATATTTACCCACACAAACACCACCTCCAATTCTTCATACATAAGAAGCCACCCAGGGGTGGGATTCAACTGCTGTTACAGTGACATTTTGCACGCATATGCATACTTCGCGTGCATGTGTGCCAGATGCACACTGTAAATGTGTGTAAAAAGACCTTAAGCTGTGCCACCAGGAGAGCTGAAAAGTGCAGGGTGCAGGTGCACAGCGTTTGAAAAGCCCCTTTCCCCTGCTTTTTCAACCTCAGCTGTGCTGCACTAAGTAGCTCAGGTTGAAAAAGCAGAAAACAAAGGACAGGTAAGAGCCCGAGCGGGCAGTGGGCCAAAAACAGCAGTAAACACAGAACTGTTTTGGTGTCTGCTGCTCTTCAGACCTACCAATTCTATAGAGCCGGGCAAAAGCGGTAGCATCCCACCCTGAAGCCACCACATTGCCAAACAGTATCTTCACCAAAAGAAAGCAAATATACGTGTCCCAAGATAATATTGCAGGATCCAATCTGGGTCCGTCACCAGGACCAGAGGTTTAGTCTTTCAAGCTTTTGAACACTCCTGCTGAAGCCCATCCTCAAGGAACGTCTCTCTATGAGCACACATTCTGGTTGAGAGAGAAATTAATCCCCTGAGGGATGGTGCAGCCCAGCCTATATACTTCATGCCTAAAAAACGGTGTGTTAAATACGGTATATCTATACAGCCCCAAGGAGAAGGGGTGGAAATTTCAGGATAAATTGTTCCACTGTCCAGCTAATCTCATAAAGAATTTTCCAGATGTGTAACCTTTGCCTTTTCTCCTAAACTCATTTGTAGAAATAACCAATCACAATATTGTTCAGAACTACAATTCTACTAACTCTGACAAATGCAAAGATAAGTATACCCTTTCCCCTTCTGGTGCCTCCAACAGCAATTGGCTAGAGTGCTGGGAATTATACTCCAATAATGTTTGGAGGACAGCAAGCTGGGAAAAGCTACTCCAAAACTCAAGGTTTTAGGAAGTTTGAACTGTACAAACATATGTTAAAAGCAGGAAGAAAGACTGAGAACTACAAATAATATAAAAGTCAATTTCTCACAAAGACATTGTTAGAAGCAAATGTTATCCACCACATTTTCTACTCCACTTGCTGGCTAGCTCTTTGCAGGGCAGGAAGGAAATACGAAGATATTGTGAATGATTATTAGAGTTATTTCTTGAACTTGAGCAAATGTTAATGTGACGCTTATTAGCAATGTTGAGATCCATACTACAGAATAGATTAAAAAAGAATAGGAATATTGGGGGGGGGGGGGNAATAGATTAAAAAAGAATAGGAATATTGGGGGGGGGGGAGGAAAGTAATTATTTGAAGAAAGAAAAAATTCCACCATTACAGTTTGTAGAAATAATAGTTAGATAAGAGCAACAGCTTACTAAATTAGCTGTTCAATCTAAAAGGCAGGTTTTGTTGAATAATAGTAGGAAATTGAACATGAAAACGAACTCTAACAGAAGGGGAGGACTATAGCATTTGAAACTATAGCATTTAAGGAATATTTAATTTTGGTGTGCGCAATCCAGAATCTCTAAGCATTTCTGTTCTATTATCATATCTAAGCACAAACTGAAAGCAAATCATGAGCATCAAATTTGAAAGGGGAAAGATGGAAGAAGCCCTGCATCCCTTAACTAACTTGAGGAGCCTTCAAGACAATAAAACCACAAAACCGAAGCAATAACCCATTTCTCTTTGCTGCCATTTCCTGGACTGCAAAATGCCCCAAACCTTCTGAGGGTGGAAGATGGATCACACCCTACCATGACTTAACCCAGTCTCAGTTGACTCTGAAACAACAACAATAACAACAACAACAACAACAACAACCGACAGGACAGCAGGCAGAAAGAAAAAAGGCGAAAGGCTGTCATTTACCTTCTCCTTTTACAAAAGGAACATCATCAGAAGGAATTCGGGATAGATTTGTAAACTTCAGGACGAAGAAGGGAGAAGAGAGCCGACGGGAGCGTCGTGGGAAAGTCAACACCAAACTTCACATCTGGGGCAGTCCCCCTTAAAGTCCGACCATCAGACGCGAGGTTAAAACTACAGAGGGTGGCAAAGACCGTGGATGGACTTGATGGGGAGTGGGAAAGATCACGAGGAACTTCGTAAAGGGAGGCGGAGAGGAAGGGAGGGGAGGAGGGGAGCCCCTCGTCTAGAGACTGGGTGAGGATTGGGTGTCGCCTTTGAGGGAGCCGCTGAGGAGCGAAGAGCCGGGTCTTTCGTGAAGCACCTGGGAGGTTTTACCGCTTGATAGGGCTCAACCGTTTGTCAATATGGGCTTGTTCAAAAGACATGGAGAAGCCTCGGCTCCCTCAAGGGTGACGCTAATCTGATTCGTATTCCGGGGAGGAGGGGAGGGGAGGGGAGGGGGNCTCCCGGGCAAGTCGTCGGAGCGCTGCGCTGTGGGCAAGCGTTCGCCAGGGCGGCTGGCGAGTAGCGGTTTGGGCGAGGGGCAAAGTATGAGGAGAGAGATGATGTCCCCCACCCCACGCACCCACCCTCCTTCTACCCGGTTGTCTTACCCTCGGAGCAGCGGAAGGCAATCCAGCCGCCCCGCGACCCGGGTCCCGCTCGCAGGCAGGCAGCGTCAGCACAGCTTTCCCCAAAGGCGCGGGGCTGGAGCAAGTTTGGGGAGAAGCCGCGAGGAGACGTGGTGCAGGCGGCGCTGCCTCGGCTGAGGGCGCACAAAGTTGGAAGGCGCCGCGAGGAAACGCGGGCGAGCTCTTGTTCTGCGGCAGCCTCTCGGCGTTGCGGCCGCGGAGCCTTTTCGCCCAGCAGCCTGAGAGAGCCCGGAGTCGCCAGCTGCAGCGAGCTCCACCGCCCCGCTCCGCCCCGCCCCGCCCCCCGGGCCCCTGCGCCGTCCCGGCCTTCGTTGCATTGTTCGCGGCGTTTAGTCCCGCGCAAGAAGAGAGCGGGCGCGTCCTGCTTGGCATCTCAGCGCCGGTCTTTTTTCTTTTTCTGTTTTTTTATGGCTTGCATGCCTTGGTCCCTTTCCGGTGTTTTATCTCCCCCTCTCTCTTTATTTCGATCTTGGTCCCTTCTCCCCTCTCTCTCCCCTCCCTCTCTCTCTCTTCCTCTCTCTCCCTCTCCCTCTATTTTATTGCTTGCATGCACTCTCCCTCTCTCTCTCCCCTCTCTCTTTATTTTTANCTCTCTCTGCCTCTCTCTCTCTTTCAATATTTCTCTCTCTCTCTCTGTCTCTCTCTCTCTCTCTCTCAATCTCTTTGTCTCTCAAAATATCTCTCAATATCTCCCTCTCCCCCCTCCTCTCTCTCTCTCTCTCTCAATCTCTTTGTCTCTCAAAATATCTCAATATTTCCCTCCCTCTCTCCCTCCCTCCCTCCCTCCCTCTCCCCCCTTCCTCTCTCTCTCTCTCTCTCTCTCTGTTCTGTTCAGTTGAGCAATAATTGCTTCGGATGCCTTCTAGGCTATTGATCCATGAGGGCTTCAATTCCAATGCAAGGCTGTGTCAGGGATTTAATTGGAGCAATTAATAACTCAACAGCCAGGTGGGAATCGATAGCCAGATTTCCAGACAGGGAGAAAAGGAAAGCAGCAAGGGAAGGAAGCATTTTTTCCCCCACCCCAAGACACACACACACACACACACACACACACCCATCCCCTTCTGTAATGTGGCAGCTGATGGTTGGATGTTTGCACTTCCTTGATTAATTAACCTCCCCGTCACCCTCCGACGCTTGATAGATCATTGAGTTGTGTCTTTTTAAAAGGCTTTTGACCTGATTACTCCGTACACCAGGGTTGTCTTTGTGCTGTTGATTTGAGCCATCCCGAAAAGCCCCGAAACACCCCAGCCAGCCAATAAAATGCCTTTTTCCTCCTGCGGTTTTGATTCATTGTTTTCTTTTTTAAAACAACAACAACAACAACAACAGTGACAGGAAAAGCAAAGCTTGTCTTCCTTTTTCTAGTCAATGGCCTCTGGCGTCATGGGTCTGGGAAGCCGGTTAGTCTCTGCTTAAGAGCCAGATCGAAGGGATTTAACCCTGCTGAGTTTTGATCCGCATTCGAGGCCCAGATTAAAAAGCCGCCATGAAACTTCCAATCTCATTACCGAAGCCGCTTCTGCCATCGGTGCCTGGGGTCGAAAATCCCATTTTAAGCCTTGCTCTGGGTGCTTGGCAGCCACGGACTTCCGTGCAAACATGGCGTGACTTCATTTTTTTCTGCAGGGTTTTGTTTTTTGTTTTGCCTTTTTCTTTATCTTGGCCCTCATCCCTCAGTCTAGGGCCTGCTTCTATTCATTTCTCCTGAGGTCTTTTGTTGCATGCTTCCAGATAATCCCCTCCCCGGGAACATCTTCAAGGCCTATAGAAGGACAGAACTCTCCACCAGGGTCCGTAATTGCTGCCAGAGGCACTTGCAGATGAACAGAGTTGCAAGGGACCTTGTAGGTCATCTAGTCCAACCACCCCACCCAAGCAGTAGATCCTACCCCATTTCTGACAGAGGGCACTCCAGTCTCTTCTTGAAAGCTTCCAGTGATGAAGCCCCCACAATTTCTGAAGGCAACTTCTGTTTCACTGGTTGATTGTTCTCACTGTCAGAAAATTTCTCCTTATTTCCAAGTTGAATCTCTCCTTGATCAGTTTCCATCCATTATTCCTTGCCTGGCCTTCAAGTACTTTGGAGAATAGCTTGACCCCCTTCCTTCTCTCTGTGGCAGCCCCTCAAATAATGGAAGACTGTTATTCTGTCTCCTCTGGTCCTTCTCTTTCCTAGACTAGCCAGGCCCAGTTCCTGTAACCGTTCATCGTGTTTTAGCCTCCAGTCCCCTAATCATCCTGGTTGTTCTTCTCTGCCATCTTTCTCAAATCTCAACATCTTCTTTATAGCGTGGTGACCAAAACTGGATGCAGTATTCCAGGTGTGGTCTTACTAAGTAAAATGAGGATCCAGCTTGTTGGGGGCAAGAAGCTGACTCTGTAAACTGCTTAGAAAGGACTGTAAAGCACTTTTGTCATGCATCGTGTGTCCAGCTCAACCACACTGCTAAGACCTTCACGAGAGCAGACCTCAGGCATCTCACTAAGGAGCTTAGAGGGTGATAGAGTTTCCTTTGAGTAGATTATTCCTAAATTTGAAGGGCGCTCTTTGGAAAAGGGCCATCAATTAAATTCATCAAATGAGCTGTAATCCATTAATCCAAGGCAGCTGCATGACTTTGGGATGGGACTACAGCAGTTGGTTTGGCGACAAAAGAACCCGTTTTCGAGACAGTGTAAACCATGCACGTGGGAGCCAGGCGTTGCGTTGGATTTGGTTGAAAAGAAGGGTTCTGGAGCAGATCGGTAGGAAAAGCCAGCATCTGGGTGGAAGAAGCTTCTGCTTACAGCCCTACTATCTTGAAAACAGATGTGGCTGCTTTAATGAGTCACAGAGAGTATTGTTGCCTGCGAGCAACTGATGGAGCTGGCATCAGAGTTGGACAGTGAGGAGGTTGAGGAGGAACCTGGGCCAGTCCTGGAGGCTGAGGAAGGCTCGGATGAGGGCTGTACGTCAGAGGCAGAGATGGGGCCAGGGCAGGCTGGCAGTCATCAGCTGCCTTCAGAGTTGGACAGCAGTGAGGCGGGGGAGCTTCTGGAACCGGTTCCCAGCCTATGCATGAGTAGAGCTGCCAAAAGGAAGGAACAATTAAGAATTCAGGGTCGACTCCGGAGTAAGGCCACACCTCTGAGAAGATTGACCCCTCCCATAGGACACAAAAGAGGAACGAACGGAACAGGAGCTTTTGCAGGAAGCAATTAGTTCTTCTGGCCGATTCAAGCTTTGAAAAGTTCTGTTTGACCCCGTGTCAAGTTTGGCCTTGCCCTACGCTTGGACCATTCGTTCTCTGGCAGCATTCCAAGTGGGATAAGGTGGGTGTTTATCAACATTCCCCTGAAAGACTGTTTGTGAAGCCTTGCAGGCTGTGAATGGATGTAATTCAAAGCCGTGGAAGTAAAAGAGGTTTTGCCAGAACTAAGGTTGTGGTTTATGCTTTCTGAGGAAGCCCAGGTGAGAACAGAGGGAGGCTGCAATTCATGGTCTCTCCTTTATTAGTTTCCATCCTTTGCTGTTGTACTGCTTTCTGGTGCTTTGGGGAATAATTTGACCCTCCTCTTCTTTTTCTCGGCTGCTTAGATATGGGAAGACTGATATCCTGTCACCAGGAGGTAGACTAGAGGATCTCCCAGGTCCCTTCGAACTCTATTATTCTATCCCTTCCTAAGGCTCCGTGGCTTGTTACAGCCCCACCAACTGCAATCTAGCAGGTTAAATGATTTTAGCCACACAGTTTATTAAAACTGGCAAGTGCTCGCTCCAGTTCTTTTCCTGTTCGGCAAGGCTGTCAGAGAGAATAATTGACAGTGGCAGCTGTTCAGGGAGTGTTTTAGATGGGGCAGGATGATGGCTCTTGATGGACAGCTCTGTGCAAAGGAAGAGAAGGGTTAGAGGTGGGATTTGCATCGGGCCCCAGGAGAAGCATCTTCCTTAGAAGGAGCAAATGTGTGTCTGGGGGGGGGGGGGGGANNNGGGGGGGGGGGGGGGGGGGGAATGCAAAAGGAACTCAGCACAACGTCCCCAATGCAGGATTTGGATTGGAAACAGACATCCCCAAACCCACACCAGAATTTTAAATGCTTCTTTTTTGAATCCAGAACCTTCTTGACGTTGCTTGGAAAAAAACGCAATGGAAATATTTACGTAACTGTGGGATATTCCTGTCCTTTCCCCAAGCATCTGGGGACACCGTTTTCCAGGCCTTCTCCTTGTTAAATCACGATCCCTATTTCATTAAAGCCCCACGGAGTTCCATGATGGTGCATCCCAGTTTTAGAATTGCAGTGTTTTTACAGATTAACAGAGTTGGAAGGGTCCTTGTAGGTCATCTAGTCCAACCCCCCCACCCCACCCAAGCAGGAAACCCTACACCATTTTCCTGACCGAGAACAAGTCCAGTCCTGCTTCTCGAAAGCCTCCAGTGGTGGAAGCTTCCGCACTTACTGGTTTTCCATTGATTGATCCGATGTTCAGGAAAATCGTCTCCTTGTTTTCCCAGTTGAATCTCTCCTTGTTCAGTTTCCATCCATACTCCTTTGTCTGGCCATTTCAGGTGCTTTTTAGAAATAGCTTGACCGCCATCATTCTCTCGTAGGATGCCCCTTCAGATATTGGATAGATTTCTATCCTGTCTCCCCTGGTCCTTTTCTTCCCTTAGACAGCTATGCCCAGTTTTCCTGCAACCGGTTCATTATATGATTTTATATTATTATTATTGATTATTATTATTATTATTATATTATATTATTGCATTATTTTCTTAAGTTTTCATGGACTTACATGTATGATATTCAGCTTTGTTCGGGATATTTTCCACATCATTATAGTTTTGTGCTTTTTAAAGTTGTTAGCACGTTTAGGTAAGAATCTCAATTTGCATGCATACAGGCTTCTGTATTGTGTTTGTCTGTGAGACAGACTTTCACAGCCGTTTCTGTTTTAAATTAGGGGCTAGCCTACTGCTGCTGCCAGGAAGGTTTTTTCTTCATTCCTGATTGGTTGGGAGTCTTGGTCTGTGTTTATTGGTCTTGGAGTTTGCTTCCGCTCTGCTTGATTGGTGTTCTAATATCTTCTGTCTGTTTTGTGCCTTTTATCTTTTTTTAGTCTGATTGGCTGGCAATATTGTGTTCCTGTATGCAGGCTTTAGTGCAGCTTGCTCGAGTAACATGGAGGCTATCATATTATATAGGAGCCAGTGTTCATCTGGCGGCCTGGTTGGGGTGTGTTTGAGCTGAGGTATCAGGGGGAGTCTGTAGTCTGTTTGTGCCCAGGTGTTTGCTTGGCTTGTGGTGTGGAGATTTTTTTGTTTGAGAGTGCAGGCTTCCAAATAATTCACAGTCTGGTGGAATCATCTATTCATGCTTTCATATATATAATTTTAGTTTCCAGGCCTTTGATCATCTTAAATAGATTCAGATTAACAGAGATAGAAGGGACCTTGTAGGTCATCTAGTCCAGCCCCCCCACCCAAGCAGGAGACGTTACACCATTTCTAACAGATACGTATGAAGAACGGTTGCAGGAATTCGGCATGTCTAGTCTAGTGAAGAGGGACACCGTGGCTCACTGGCTAAGACACTAAGATTGTCGATCAGAAAGGTCAGCAGTTTAGCGGTTCAAATCCCTAGCACCATGTAATGGAGTGAACTTTCGTTCCTTGTCCCAGCTTCTGCCAACCTAGCAGTTCGAAAGCACATAAAAATGCAAGTAGAAAAATAGGGACCCCTTTGGTGGGAAGGTCACAGTGTTCCATGCACCTTTGGCATTTAGTCATGCCAGCCACATGACCACGGAGATTTCTTTGGACAGCACTGGCTCTTCGGCTTTGTAACGGAGATGAGCACCGCTCCCTAGAGCCAGAAATGACTAGCATGTATTATGTGCGAGAGGAACTTTTTACCTTTTACAAGGAAACTCACTGAGCCAATGTCTCACTTAACAACAGAAATATTGGGCTCAAATGTGGTAGTAAATCGAGGACCCCCTTTATCTTATCCATCTCGTGGTAGAAATAGCCTACAGTGCCCATGTCTACAAGGAGAATTACAACTCTTCTCTCTACTTAGTGGAAATCTCACTGGGAAAAATACTTTGTTCAGATGTTTCAATGAAAAGAGGCAGGATCGATATAAAGCCACATGAGAGATGTCTTGGCTGCCGGTGTCGACACGTCTAATGGGATGTTGGAGATAACATGGTGCCTTTTTGTTAAGGAACATTTGGTTGTATCTGAAATGCCTCTGGTGGACATCTCGGAAGAGCAGCTAAGATGATCAAAGGCCTGGAGACTAAACCATTTGAAGAACGGCTGCAGGTTTGGGGTCTGGCTAGTCTAAAGAAAAGGAGAATTAAGGGGTGACATGATATCAGTATCCCAGTATTTGAGGGGCTGCTGCCCCAAAGAAGAGGAGATCAAATTATTCTCCAAAGCACCAGAGGGCAGGATAAGAAACAATGATTGGAAACTGATCAAAGAGAGAAGCAACCAGGAATTAAAGGGAAACTTACTAACAGTGAGGATAATTAACCGGTGAAACAACTTGCTTCCAGAAATCATGGGTGCTCCATCACTGGAGGTTTTTAAGAAGCAACTAGACAGTCACTTGTCTGTGATGGTATAGGTTCTCCTGCTTGAGCAGGGGGCTGGACTAGAAGATCTCCAAGGTCTTTTCCAGGACTATTCTATTCTAAATCTGTCCTGCCAGGGGGTGGGGAAAAAAACTATATTGGCAACATGTTTCTTGATTCTAATATCTCCTGGGAAATTTCTAAGTGGTCTACTTGAGTTAGGAAGAAAAGAAAGAGCTTTATCTAATCCCTAACGGAGTTTGTGCCAAGACACAATTCATGATAACTGTCAAGCAGGCTTGTGAAGGAAAAGAGCTGAAGCTGATGTGAATCCAGCTTTAATTAAGGTTGAAAAATTGGAGTTGACTGCTGAGTCTTTGGCAAATTAGCTCAAGTGTATTATTGCGATGGAAATTAACTCCTCTAGAACTTGGGGAAAATAAACAACGTGTCTGCCTTTGCAGGGTTTCCATAGAATTGCCAGCTTGTTTAGGACCGGGCTGGAAATCAGGAAGGCAGAATTGGGACCATCAGATGCCAAGATGGAAGCAGAAGCTCTGGATATGCATTTTTTGTTGTTGTTTTGAAAGCCTCCAAGATGTTTAAGAGAGCCAGTCATCATTGGGGCTCTTCCAGACTATAGTGATGAAAAATGGAAAAGACCATCTGTTAGGTGATTTATCTTTATGTAGTTAACAGCAGGTTGGCCCAGAAACTAGTTTGCAAAGAGGTTCACCTTGACCCCTCTAAAAAAATAAAAATAAAAAGGAACTTGGCTTGTCAAATGTAAACAAGGTTTCTGGAAGTTTTCCCTGTTCTGTAGCAATAGCACTTAGGCTTATATATCGCTTCACAGTGCTTTCCGGATCTCTCTAAGCCATTTACAGAGTCAGCCTCTTGCCCCCAACAAGCTGTGTCCTCATTTTTGGTCAGGATTGAACTGCTGGCAGTCAGCAGAATTAGTCTTCAATACTGCATTCTAACCACTGGGAAGGAAGGAAGGCCAATAGCAATAGCACTTAGACTTATATACCACTTCCCAGTGCTTTACAGCCCTCTCTAAGCCATTTACAGAGTCAGCCTCTTGCCCCCAACAATCTGGGTCCTCATTTTACCCACCTTGGAAGAATGTAAGGTTGAGTCAACCTTGAGCCGCTCAGAATCGAACTGTTGGCAGTGGGCAGAGTTAGCCTGCAATACTGTATTCTAACCACTGCACCACCACAGCTCTGTACCTATAATACGAATGCTGGAAGCTAAGCTTCTTGTACGTAGAGTGAAGGAGAAGGCTTATAAAAGAATAGCAGAGTTGGAAGGGACCTTGGAGGTCTTCTAATCCAACCCCTTGCACAAGCAGGAGGCTGCCATTCCAGACAAGTGGCTGAACAGTCTCTTCTTAAAAGCCTCCAGTGATGGAACACCCACAGTTTCTGGAAGCAAGTTTTTCCACTGATTAATTGTTCTGTCAGGAAATTTCCACTTAGTTCTAGGTTGGTCCTCTCCTTGATTAGTTTCCATCGATTGTTTCTTGTCTTTCCTTCAGGTAGTATGGAAAATAGGTTGACCGTCTCTTCTTTGGCGGTAGCATTGTTTGTCCTAACCTGTGGAAGACATGATCCATTTTGTAGAAAGGAGATGGTTTGGAGATGATGAGAACTTCCTTGATCGATTTCTTCTTGATGGTTCTTCCTGCAAATAAACCTTCAATGAGCATCCATTCTGGTTTTAGTTTTGCTTTTGAAACAGGAATTGAAAACTGCTGGGATCCATCTTTTAAGTTGAAAGTAAAGGATGTTGTCGTGGAACCATAACAACAAAAGAAGAATAACCTTGTTTGAATAATGGGATGTTCTCTCCGGCCGCAATTTTCCTTCCTTGAGCTGAGGGAAAAAAAAAAACTTGTGTGTAACTTTTTTGCTTTTATCCCCTTCCCCTGTCTTCTTGTTGTAGGTCCAACGTCGAATGACAAGGCCGAAACAAAAGCAGGAAACCTCCCTAAAGTCTCCGGGTTAGAACGCAGCCAGGAACTGAACACAGATCTGCCGTTCGTTCTACCCCTCTCCAGCCCACCACCTACCGCAACCATCGTGACGTCCAGCTCTTCGGTACCCACGTCAAGCACCCGGGCTAGCCCGCTCTTGAAAAAGGAACCCTTGATCCCAGCACCAGCACCTCCGAGGCTCACCCCTCAGCCACAGCCTCGTCCGCAGTCACAACCTCAGCCTCGTCCGCAGTCGCAACCTCAGTTGTTGCCTGAGCTTCGGACACAGCTGCCGAGTCATATTCCCCCTCCTCTCAGTTACCAGGTCCATCACCAAGTGGCCCACAACGGAATCAATAATATCAGGTAGGGACAGCCAAGGTTGATTGGAAGGCGCTCTTCTCAGCAGCCTTTGTGTGTGTGTGTGTTTGCTTTTGCGTGTTTTCAAGCTAGCACCCAACTCAAGGGTTTGGACCGTCATTGGCAAATGCAAGCAACCAGGACAGCTCCAAGATTGGGTCAGATACATTTCTTCATTGTTGGTCCATCAGTTTACAAGAAATTCACCAGGCTGTCTGCCTCCCCTTGGGAAAGGCACATATATAGACCTAAGGATTTGACTTCAAACATTTCCTTCCCCAATTCATCTCTAAGCTGGAATGTCTTTTAATTCCCCTTACTGGGGCCTCCAGCCAGCGGTTCCACCACAATTGTTTCCTGGATTCCTACCTCAAATTCCTCAAAGTTTGTGGGAGCAGGAACATGACAGTGAAGGTTTTCTGTGGTTTTTGCAAACCCTTCTCTATCTCCATGCACCGGGCTTGAAAATCACATGAGTTTTGACAGCATTAATAGAATAGAAGAGAATTCTTTATTGGCCAAGTGTGATTGGACGCACAAGGAATTTGTCTTGGTGCAAATGCTGTCAGTGTACGTAAAAAGAAAAGGTACATTCGTCAAGAGTCAAGAATCATTAGGTACAACACTTAATTATAGTCATAGGGTACAATAAGCAATCAATCATATTAGGAAACAGTCAATATAAATCGTTAGGATACTAGCAACAAAGTTACAGTCATGGTCACAGGTGGGATGGGATGGGATGGGTGAAAGGAAGGGAGGATTAATACTTATAGTATAGTGTAGGCTTAGTAAATATTTGGACAGTGTTGAGGGAATTATTGTTTGGAAGAATGATGGCATTCAGGGGAAAACCATTCTTGTATCTAGTTGTTCTGGTGTCGTTTTGAGAGTAGGAGTTGAAACATTTTATGTCCGGGATGTGAGGGGTCTATAAATTTTCACAGTCCTCTTTTTGACTTGTGCAGTACACGGGTATAAAGAATATAAGGGAGTTTCTCCAGGTCTCCCAGCTCCTGGTGGGTTAAGTGGGGGATATGATAAAGGTAGAGGAGGCAACTGCCAGGATAAGGAGACCAAAAGTTGTGGAGGATATTTCTCATTCTGTTCTTGAGGGAAGACCCTCAGAATATCATGGTTAACCAGAGTGGAAGATAAAATATCATGAAGAACGTCAAGTTGGGAACAGTGAGTGGATCTCAGGTGCACCGAACTGGAAGGAAGGTTCAAGGAAGAAGAGACTTAAGGTCATCCAACTAATGCTGGACCTAATTCAGTTGTCAGAAGGAGCATTTCTCTATGAGTTCTGGAACAACAGTGTCCAGAAGTTCTAATTCTGAAAAACCTAAAGTCCAAGAAGAAGGCTAGTCTACCACTGCAAAAACTTTTATTTTCTTGGCAATAGAGTGCTGGGATGATTTCAAGAATGAGGGTGTTATTTTGTAGACTACCTGGTCCTTCTCTAACCATGTTCTTCTTCTTCTCTCTCTCTCCCCCCACCCCATTTCTTCTGTTTCTCTTCACAGCAGAAGCAGCAGTGCCAGCAGCGCCACAAGCATTAGCCTCCCCAAGCACCTTTCTCTCTCCCCACAGATCCCACCCCACCATTCCTCTGGCCCCGTGGTGCCCCTTTCCATCTCCAATCTTGCCGCTTCGCACTTCCCTCTCCGATCGCAGTCCCAACATCAGCATCATCCGGCCATGTTCGCCACCCCTCCCACGCTGCCGCCCCCACCTCCAGCCTTGCCCACCAACAGCCTTGTGATCCCGGGACACCCTGCAGGTAAGTCCCATCTGGCTCTCTGCATGCTACACTAAGATACGTTGGCCACCACTTTGAAAGAGGTACATGATTAATTAAGTACCTCGGTCAAGTATGTCGCTAACCTTTGGGCCCAAAAGACCAGGTCCATGTGCGAAGGTCCAATTGAACTACTCTATTGCTAAAAGACCACGTGCAGGAATCTTCTCAACTCATGCTAGGAATCAAGAACGGGAATCTTCTCAGTTTCTGCTAGACATTAGATGGGAGTCAGCGGAATTTAAGGGACGTTGTTTGCTTGTGACTACATAGGGATTCTAGGCTGATTCCCCCTTTTCACTCTGCCCTCAGGTTCTGCCACTCCTCCTGCAGTAACAAGAATCAAAACCAGTCAGGAAAAATGAGAAAAGAAACTAGGGCTCTTTTGTGTTTTAATCTCAATGTCAGCATTCTGAGTAATGCTGAAAGCAAAACTGAAAGCAAAACTCCGAGGCAGGTAGATTTCTTAAAGAACAGGTTTATTGGATACATCATACTGGTGAAAACCAACTCTAAAAGTTCTTGCAGTTTTCACCTAATTAAAAAGAGAATATTTTTTCCCTTTCCCCAAGCCATCAGCCACATGGTCCAATAGAGATGCTGGCAGGTTGCTTGATTACTCCGCTCCTCCTCTCTCAGCCACCTTTTGGAATGACCTTGGATCCCACAGGAAAAACTTTGCTTTGACAGCAAAAGCCAGCTCTTTTCCCCCTTCCCTGTCCCCTCTTTTGCCTTGAGGCAACTATGAAGTTGCAAACATGGCCTCAGCCAGGTTCACTCCAGGGTTGACACTCAACTTTCTTTGAACAGACATAACCCCATAGTGGCTAAAAAAAACATCATCTCTTTTGAGTTAAATGTTCTACTCTGTCCATCCTTTTTTTCTGCAAGTCCCAGCCTCTGCCCCGAATAAATAGTAGCATGCTGCTGGGGCAGAGAAATGCTTAGCCCTGTGGAATTATAAAATAGGAGTGAAATAAATCTGATATCCTCCAGATGTACGGAACTTCCTAGCCAAGATGGGAATTGGGACTTGAGCCATGAAATTCCAGCACATGTGGAGAGCACCGAGACGTTTTGAATCAGAGATGCCATTTTACATAGAATTCCCCTGTTGTACCTAACATGCAAGTTTCATCCTTCGTAGTAGATGGACCATTTTTTTAAAAAAATTAAACTTTACTGCACATCCCTTTTTTGACAATTCCTTCCCAGCTGCAAAATTCTTCTAGCAAACACTGATTTTATGTGCCATCACTGTGGGAAAACAGTGAGACCCAGCATTCATCATTATTCATTTATGGATGCAAAACAAATTCCTCAATAACATTCACAGTTGGGAATTAATCAATGTGTGCAAACGACATTGCTAACCTTTGCAGGACAAGTGAAAATTCAGGATTGAGGCTACATATGAAGCATGGCTAAACTAGGAAATATGGGGGAAAATTGTTTTGGTGGAGAGCAGTCCTTCCTCTAGAAGGCAAATAAACATAGGCAATAAACATTCACACATGCAATAATATTATTTCTCCATGTTCCAGATTTTGGGCATGTGCTCCCCCTTATAAAGCTGGACACCTGTATTCCTGGAGGAAGCAAAACTTTTATTGATTTTTTTGATTCACAAGATTTGAAACTTTCCCTGCATATTTCAGAGTATGGATTCATTTCAGGGCTCTCTGTGCCCTGTAAGATCCCCTGTATAGTTTTCCATTGCCTTACATTTGTTCCTGCAGCAGCTGGGATCTCTGGTGGATTTCTCCAGAGTTAAAGGCCCCCTTTTGATCTGGCCTTTGACTCTATAATTCACGCATTCGGATTAAATGGTGAAATCCACACATGCACAAAAACAACAATCCTAAAACACCAACAGGAGAAAGAGAGGGAGAGAGAGATTATAGAGCGAAGAAAGAAAACTAGATCGCTCGGGGATTAAAATAGCTGCACATGTATGCCAACAGCTTCTCCTATTTCCTATGCAAAGCTAGTTCAGAAGTGAGACAGAGGAGCTTGGAAGAGAGAGATTTATAATCGCTAATAGCAATGATGCTTTTAGGTTCTCTCATTTCCTCCTTGGAAGGTTTTGCAATTCAACAGATAGGAAATAAGAGAAGAAAGTGGCCATCATGGTGCTGTAGGCTGAACTTCTGTAGTTCCCATCTCCATTGGACCTTTTCTTATAAGTTTGCCTTCAGTCCCGGAGACTTAAATCAGAAAGACGTCGGAATAAATTTGTCCATCCAGACCTGCTTATCCAGAATCTTATTCAGTGGGGCAACTCCAGAATGGGGTAGAAATGTTAAGGTAGAGCCATGATGGCGTGTGCCACAGGTGGAACTTAGAGCCATTAGTGTGGATATGCGAACCCCAGCCAAACTTACCTGCACTGCACATGCGTGTGCCTCCTAGCTGATTTTTGGCCCATTTGAGGCCATTCTTGCCCTCCTGGAGGCTCGAGTGCAGCCTTGGAAGGCCGAAAAATGGGTCTTCCAGAAAGTGAACTGCCAAAACTGGCCTGCTTTCAACCTCCTGAGGCTGCAGAGGCTTCCCTCGAGCTTCCGGGAGGGTGAAAAAACCTCAAACGGACCGAAAATCAGCTAGGAGGCACATGCATGCAAAGTGCAGGTAATGGGGTGGGGTGGGGGTGTTGTTTGTGCATGCGCAGGGGGGAGCACATTGTATTGTGGGTGCCGGCATGCGTGCATTTTCGGCACACCACAACAAAAAGGTTTGCCATCACTGAGGTAGAGGTGGGGTGACCCATCTATCAGGGTTTCCTCTCCTGACTAAGGTTGGATATGACCTCCTTCATTTCTTTGAGCTCAGGGATCCTAGCACTGAATTATGGGTCAGGTAGCAGGTGAGGACCAAGTCTTCAGTCTAGAACCCTGCAAAGCTGCTGCTAATCAAGGTCCTCACCAAATTGTACTACTTTAATAATAAGTCCATTTTCTGTTCACCTCCCCAAATCTCTCAACATTGCTGTAGCGAGGAAGGCCTTTTTTCTGACCCGGCTCCCAAACAAGACAAACCCTCTGTAGTTAAATAAATGTTCCCTTTATTAGGAGTGCCAGCAGCCCTGGGCAAAAAGTCTTTCTCTCTCACCACAGGCTAACAAGTCTGTCCAGCAGGGAGATGAATAGTTTTCTGTCACATCTATTCATCTCCGCCCCCTGCCTTTTATCCCCAGAGCTAGTAGCAGTGACTCTTCAGTCGCAAGGACCGGCCCATAGATTTCCACTGCTCTCCTCTCCTCTGCTTTCTGTGCATCTGCGCATCAGGCACTGGACCCAGCTGTTCCTCCTCTTCCTCATCAGCCACCTCCAGACCTGGGGGCTGTTGACTCTCCATCTGGGGACTGATGGATGGTCCAGGCTTGCTTCTGTGTCTCTCTCTCTGACAGCTCCATTCCTTCTTCCCCTTCAGAGCTCTCAGATTGCCTTGATGCTGCCCTGACTCCTACATCTCCTCCTCCTGATTTAGCTGCTGGAGGAGCCGGTGGCCAAGAGGCCACACAAGAGGTCCTGAAAATTGGTTCTGACCCAGTTTAAATCATTAATTTGACTCCAATGCACCATTCAGGTCTCTGGCATTTGTTTATTGGTACAATCTGATGTTTCAAACCCACATCACTTTAGAGAAACAAAAATCCAAGGAACGAGATCATCTATTGCCCAAAGGGAGGCTTGGGAACAACCTCATTGCAACCCAAGTCACATCACATTAATATTTCAACCGGGTATTTTCAGCAACGTAAGAAACCTGGACTTCAGGTTCAAGCCATTTTGAGGAATCTTCATGGCTTTTATCCATCGCTTGGGAGATAACTCTCAGGTCTCCATTTCAATGCGGCATGCAATGTTGGCTTTGGGTGGTCTAGAAGGGGTTTTGAAGGGTGGCTTTGAAAAGATCAACATGCAAGGGTTTGGAGGGAGTGGGGTTGGGTTTGGGTTTGGGTTTGGGCTTAGGTTTGGGAGCTCCACTTCTAGAAGAAGACAGGAGAAGCCATGGCTTAGTTGTTTTTCCCTGGCCCCTTAAGGACACGGAACATAATATGGCTGATGGGCCTTATCTGTCCCACCAACCTGAAACCCAAGTTGCAAGGAACCATGTAGACCAACCTCTTACTCATTCGCAATGCATGAAGTTCCTCCAGAGATGTTGGTGGGGTTGGAAGAAGAGACGGAGACATCGCTGGGTTGCCCTTCTCTCGGCTCCCAGATTTGTCCTCCCGAAAGCAAGATCAGTCGTGACCCCTCGGGGCCTCTGGGGCTGGTCAGTGGGGGTGGGAAGGGGCTACAACCCGCCCCCCAAAAAACTGTTTTCTACTGTGGTGGCTCATTGTATTCTCTCTTGTTCTTTAGATACCAGCCTGTTGATATCATTCAACCAACCAATCATGTATTGCCAGCCTCATTCGGGGATTCTGATTGGTACATTGTCACAGGCATCCCTCTTACCTCCACCAATGAGTTCTCACGTAGAAAACCATCACAGCATGACGTGCAGAAATAGGGAATGCCAGGTGAATGTTTTGAATTATTTTACCTCAAGACGTTTTTTGTGGAACTCACAGGCTGCTGGGCCCTGGTGTCTTTGTTTGTTTGTTCGTTTCCCCTCCCCTCTCTTTCCCTCCGTCCCTCCTCTCTTCCTCTTGCTCTCCCCCTCCCTCTCTCCCACTGTCTTTCTCTCTCTCTCTCCCCTCTTTCTCCTTCCCTCTCTCTCTCTCTCTTTTCTTTCTCCCTCTCCCACTCTTTCCTTCTCCCCTTCCTCCTCTCTTCCTCTTGCTCCCTCTCTCCTCTCTCTCTTTCTCTCTCTCTCTCCCTCTTTCCCTCTCTCCCCTCTCTTTCTCTCTTTCCCTCTCTCTCTTCTTTTTCTCCCTCTTCCTCTCCCTCTTCCCCTCTCCCTCCTCCTCTCTTCCTCTTGCTCCCTTTCTCTCTCCCACTGTCTTTCTCTCTCTCTCTCTCTCCCCTCTTTCTCCTTCCCTCTCTCTCTCTCTTTTTTCTTTCTCCCTCTCCCACTCTTNCTTCCTCTTGCTCCCTCTCTCTCCTCTCTCTTTCCCTCTCTCTCTTCTCTTTCTCTCTCTCTCTCTTCTTTTTCTCCCTCTCTTCCTCTCCCTCTTCCCTTCTCTTTCCCTCTCCCTCCCCCTCTCCCCCCCCTTTCTCTCTCTCTTTCCTCCCCATTCTTCTAGATCACGAGCTGCTTAGACAAGAACTGAACAATCGGTTTTTGATTCAGATTGCGGACAGGACTGGCGGCTTGCTCGGTCTGGTGCCAATGCTGAGGGCGGAGTTCCATCAGCACCAACACACTCACCAACACACTCATCAGCACACAATCACTCCTTTCCCGTCCAGCCTGCCCCAGAAGCCGCACTCTGCACCTTCCCTGGTGCGTACCCCTTCCCCAAATGTGTGGATAAGTAAGAAATGCCTCTGGTTGAGCCTGGTTGAAGGATGTCCCAAACTGGTCTCTTTCCACTAGTCCAAAGGATGTGTTGCTTTTAAGACACGGTTGTGATTGCAGCTTTTTGCCACAAAACAAACATGGGGTAATTTGCTACTGCTGTTTCTTAGTTATTACCTTTATTTTATCTGTTTGCAGGCAGGAGGGAGGGAGTGGTCTCAGATACTCTACTAAGGCAGACCTGGGCATTTAGATATGTCTAATCTAACACTTGGTGTGACATGATAGAAGTCTTCCAATATTTGAAAGGTTGTCACAAAGAAGAAAAGGTCAAATTATTCTCCAAAGCACCTGAAAGCAGAACAAGAAGCAACGGCTGGAAACAAATCAAGGAGAGAAGCAACCTAGAACTAAGGAGAAATTTCCTAACAGTGAGAACAATTTAATTAGTGGAAAGAAGTGGCAGTGCTCCTTCACTGGAGGTTTACAAGTAGAGGTTGGACAACCATTTCTCTGACACGATATAGGGCAGGGGTATCAAACTCAAGGCCCGGGGGCTGTTAGATCTGGCCCGTGAGGCTGCCCTGGAAATAGCAAAGGACTGGCCCGTGGTGCCAGCAAAATCGGCGCTTGGGAGGGCTACTCATAGGTCCTCCCAAGCTCCGTTTTCACTGGCAACAGGTTGCAGGAGTCCATCACAGCTGAAAACGGAGCTCGGTACCTGCTCAGGCCACCACAGACGCCCCCAACACGAGTGACGCCGATCTGGCCACACTTACCCAGCCTCCCAAGGTCAAATACAACCCTGATGCATCCCTCAATGAAATCGACGCCCCCGGTATAGAGTCTCCTGCCCCATCAGGGAGTTTGACTAGAAGACCTCTCAAGGTCCCATCCAACCCTTTTGTTCTAAGCCACCTGCGAATCAGAAGAGCCAAACAAAGAGAGTGTTTGAATGGCGAAAGGCATTTGGCGTGTCGGGGAAACCCACAACCTCCCGGAATGTTCTGAAACTCCAGAGCAGCCATCTTCCTTCTTTTCATTGGGCCCCCTCATCCTGCTGTAGTAATTCAGCTGCCCGTTAAAATATTCTCCCCTCCATTGGTATCCCGATCGGTACCACCCAGTAGCGGTGGGAACATTTGTTTCTGTCCCGAATGTTAATATTTGGCTTGAGGAAGCCAAGACCCCATCAATAAGTGTCTGTACTTTCGACACTGACCAGGCTCTGTGTGGCTGTATGTTTGTTTATGGCATGGCTGAAAGGCTAATTCAGGTATTCGGGTTATTTTAACGTTTCCTTCCCAAGAAGCCGAGTCGTGGAGTTGCTGCCCACCCACAAGCAACTTCCTGCTTTCCCCCCACCGCCCCAAAATGTCACAGCCCGTTATGGTCCAAATTGGTTGGTTGGAAACACAGCGACTCTTTGACTCGGCAGAGAAGGGAGATCGCTTCTCCCATCCTTTGGCCTTTAAAAAAAAACACTTCACAGCCACTTCTTCTGCTGAGAAAAATAGACTACCAGAATTGAATGGACCTTGGAGGCTCTTGTAGCCCAACCCCCTCGTTCAATTAGGAGACCCTATACAGTGGTGGCTAATCTTTTGGGCTCCTGTGCCAAAAATTGTGCATGGGGTGGAACTGGCACGCTCACGTGCCAATACCCAGAAGGCAATGCGCATCCCGCCGCATGCCCCCTGTACATGTGCACAACAATGCCCCCAAGCTGCGCCCCTTTACGGCCTCACAGCTAATTTTCGGTTGGTTGAGGGCCTTTTTCGGCTCCCAGAGTCTTGAAAAAAAGCCTCTGCAGGCCAAATAGGCCCGTTTTGTCACTTCCAGTATTAACAGGAAGTGACAAAACAGGCAGAGGGGGGGGGGAATTCAAATTTTAACAACCGGTTCGGGTGCGCATGGCTTGGTGGTGGGCATGGCTTGGTTGGCATGGACTGGCTGGGCATTGCACCTCAACATCACTCACATTGAGGCACGCATCTTTCTTGCCAGGACTTTCATGACTGGGGGATGCTGCAACAGCCGTAAGTGTGAAAAATGGTCATAAGTGCACTTTTTTCAGTTGCATTGTAACTTTGAATGGTCCACTCCACACAAGCAAAGAAACCAGGAAAAGGAGGGAAAAACAAATTCAGAGAGGTTCCTGAGACAGGAAGTCTAGTCCTGCCAAGAATTGTAATAAACGGTTAACGCGATGAGGGCAGTTTCTGTAGAGCAACACCAGAATGTTTCCTCCTGCCTTCCTTACAGGATTAGGCCAGGAATTTCTTCTAACAACCATTTATCCGAACTGCTTAGAATGTTAACAGTCGGTTCTAGAGAACTGGTGCGAACTGGTAGAATCCCACCCCTGAAAACAGGCCTATTCAATCTGCAGAGGCTTTTTTCAAGCTTCTGGGAGGCCGGAAAAGTCCTCAAACCAACCGAAAATCAGCTGTGAGGCCTGCGCATGCACATTGAAGCCTGTGGCTCGCATGCCAGCACATTGGTCTGTGTGCCACCTTTGGCATGCGTGCCATAGGTTTGCCATCACGCCCCTATACCATTTCACACAAATGACTCTCCAATCCCTTCTTAAAACCCCCCAGTGATGGAGCACCCACTCTTATTTATCACAGTTTGTGTTCATTGGTCCAGATAATTATAAAACATACTATCAACAGGCTGGAAGGGACCTGGGAGATCTTCTAATCCAACTTCTTGATCGAGCTGAAGACCCTATACCAGGGGTCTCCAACCTGTGACTCTGGAGCTGCATGCGGCTCTTTGGGCCCTCTGCTGTGGCTCCCTGTTGGGTGATCCCACCCCTGGCTGGCCCCGCCCCTCACCCTCCCCTCCCAGTCACTTCTTTCCTGGCCTGAGAAGGTAAAACACAAAAAATAAAAATGAGAGGGAGGGACGGAGAGAGAGAGAGACCCATTTCCCACAGAAAACACCAGGAGCCACAAAACCTGGGTAGGCAAGGTGTGTGTGTGTCTGTGTCATGTGACTGGGTGAGAATGAAATTGAGTTGTCCATGCCCACCCAGGGTTTGTGGCTACCGGTGTTTTGTTTTCTGTGGGGAACGGGTCCAAATGGCTCCTTGAGTGTTTAAGGTTGCAGACCCCTGACCTATACCAACAGTGGGGAACCTTTTTGGCACCAAGTGGTGAAAGCAGGCACATATGCAAAATGCAACACACGCCCCCCCCCAATGCATGCGTGCATGCATCCTGCCTCTCGCACATGCATGACAGAGGCCCAAAGACCAGCTGGCCAGTGGGGATTACACATGCATGCGCGTTGGAGCTGAGCTAGGGCAACGGGGTACGTGCCCGCAGAGAGGATTCTGCATGCCACTTGTGGCACGCGAGCCATATGTTTGCCACCACAGTCCTATTGCCTTTCAGACAAATAGCTGTCCACTTTCTTCTTTGGAGCATCCTCAATTTCAGGAGGCCAACCCTTCCACTGATTAATTCTTCTCACCATCAGGAAATTCCACCTTAAATCTAGCTTGGGTCTTTCCTTAATGATCTTCCACCCATTACTTCTTATCCTGGCTTCAGGTGTTTTGGAAAACACGTCAACCCCCTCTTCTCAGCCCCTCAAGTACTGGAAGACTGCTATCATATCACACACACACACACACACGGTCCTTCTCTTCCTTTGTTCCCTGTAAAACGGGGCAAAATTCACTTTACAACTCTCTCACTTAGCCCCAGAAATTTGGGGCTCCATTGTCATAAACTGAGGACTCCCGGTAACTAAATAAAATGTGACTGACTCCTTCCCCGCCCCTCAGTCCTGCCTTTAGCAAAGGCTGAGCTCAACATTTCTTCCCAACCGTGTCAAAACAGGGTTCAGGTTTTGCAACTCTGTGTATTATTGTTATAATACACAAAAATGACAGTATACACAGCAAACGAGATGCTGGGTTTCATATCACAAATCACTCGTCAAACCCTTCCCAAGTGTTTAGGACTGCATGATGTATCGGCGGATTATGCGAGCAGATCCCAGTAAGGGGCTTTCTGCAGCTGAGCGATGGTGATCTGGTCAGCGCCAATTCTTTTCAAGTGCTTGCCTAGGTCTTTAGGCACAGTTGCACCCAGTGTGCCCAGTACCACTGGAACCACCTGCACTGGTCTATGCCAGAGTCTCTGCAGTTCGATTCTCAAGTCCTGGTATCTGGTGATTTTTTCAAGTTGNTTATTATTATTATTATTATTATTATTATTATTATTATTATTATTATTATTGTTGTTGTTGTTGTTGTTGTTGTTGTTATCATTGTTATTGTTATTATTATTTTCCCAAGCCTCCTTCATTTGGGGGAGAACCAACCCGTGGGAAATGACACTTTATCCTTTTCTTCTCCCGTCTTGTCATCCGTTTGGCGGCACTAATCCGCTTAAACCCAAAGAACAAAGAACAGTTTCATCCAACCTCGGAGTACCTTCAGGTGTTTGAACGCTGCCCAAGGCCCCCTTTTTTTTTCCCTTTCCTCCTCCGAAGGGAACCATAACAAGCTCGGCATGGGATTTTTAAGAACTCAGTCACCTGATCCCTTTGCGCCACCCACGCCCCACAGATGTGGAGCGAAGAGCGTTAAAAACACACACACACACACAATTGTGCCCCCTCTTTCCTTGTGACGCCCGATCTCCCGTTTTCCTGATCTTCCACTTGGCAGATTTATTAATCCGAACACTGGAAGGGGGAGGAGGGACTCACCAGCTGCATGTGTTTTAGTAATTTCTGGCTATTTACACTGGAGGGTACATGACTCCGATAATCACTGTAATTAACCCAATTGCAAAATCTGCGCTCTGGCACGGTGGAGGATGCACAAGGGAGCATGACAATTTGGCTGGGGGGGGTGCGGAAAGAGGGAGGGCATTTTAGGGAGACCCCTTTCTTCCCATGGTAAGGACCTCTTCTGCCTGCTTGACGGTTTAATTGTTCTTGGGGACGTGATCAGAATACTAATAAGGGGAGGAGGGTGTTCAGGTCAAACCAACCATGGAGAGGGGAGATCAAATCGCAGAATAAAACTAAAGAGGGTTGAAGATCCACCGCGGCACAAAACCTCTGACTTTTGCTGCCTCCTTTGTTAGGCTGACCATTGTGCCATCCCCTGCAGCCATGTGGCCAACAGTCAGGTGCTTGGCCACTGCTTCATGTTTGTGACAGTGGCAGCATCCTGGAGTCAGGGTTTTTTTTTGTTTTTTTGCGACTTTCTAACAAACAAGCTAGATTCACTGAACAACCGTGTCCCTAACTAAATGACCAGGAGTCACTTAGCAACGGGGGAGGGGCAAGGAAAGGCCATCAAATAGGGCAAAAACTCACTTAACAATGGTCTGGCTTAGCAACGGAACATTTGGGCTCAGTTGTGATCGTAAGGCGAGGACTACGGTGCTACCTATTGTAGCACTGTTGTCAGCGTTCCAACTAACCAACTCCAAACCAATAAACTCCGAGACAGGCATTTTTTCAATTTTATTTGAGTTGTCCTAATAAATCTGAATCTGAGAGTTCTGGGTTTTCCCTTCCCCCAAAAAATATCCAAGATCCATCCCCTGCGCTCATCAGTCCATCACATGGCCCAACCAAATCTTCATCCCAGTTGGAGACATCCCTCCAGTCACTCTCCTCCAGGTGCAGAGCAACATGTCCTTGACTCTCTGAGAAAGAATGTTGTTGTGTCTAATCTTCTACTCGATGGGATTCAACCAGTTCGCACCCGTTCAGGACAACCGGTTGTTAACTTTCAGAGCAGTTTGGTGAACTGGTTGTTGGGAGAAATAATTTGGACACAGAACTGATTGTTAAATTATTTGAATCCCCCCACTATGAAATCCCCCCTCCCATATTCCCAGGCAGTGAATGTAGCAGCCTTGACGCTTCTAAGTAAAAAAAATGGCTTCCAAGGCTGACGACTATGGCTGTTGATTCACTGCCTGTCAAGACCCTCAACTTCCTGTCCCAAAGACCCCCAGCAAGCACACACACAGAGACTGATATTCTAGATAAGGAAGGAAGTCGTGTACTTTGCTAAAATGTTTAAAATGCAAAGTGAAACCCAACTCATTTAGTGACGGTCCATCGTCACAACGGCCATGAGAAAAAGTGACCTAGCACCGTTCTTCACACTTACAGGCTCCCCGTGGTCACAGGATCAAGACTGGCAACTGTTTCATATTTATGATGGTTGCAATGTCACCTGATCCGCTTTTGCGTCCTTCTGACAAGCAGAGTCCATGGGGACTCACTTAACAACCGGGTTCCTAACTTAACCAAATGGCAGCAGTTCACTTAGGGACTGTGGCAAGAAAAGCTGTATAACAGGGCAAAACTCACTTAACAAACATTTCACTTAGCAACATACATTTCGAGCTCCATTGTGGTCGTAACTGGAGAACATCCTGTAATAGCAACCCACCTCCCATCTACAAACTACCCCCAAACCATCCTCCTCCGTACAGTAGGTTTGGTGATACTTCAGTTGCCTTCCAAGGCTTATACCAAACCAACCAATTTTTCTCCGACTTTCTGTTTTTTTTTCTTTCCAGTTCGACAAGTACGCACCCAAACTTGAGAATCCTTACTTTCGACATTCCAACGTAAGTGCCTTTTATTCTTCATATCCTTAAAACGTGTTAGAGTTTGTTCCGTGCTTGATGTTTTCCTTACCTGTTTTCAATGCAGCTTCACCTGCATGGGTTTTACTTAGGATTAAGAAAAGAACAATTTTTAAAAATGGTTATTTTCATTCTTGGAGAGTTTTTACAATTGTTTTATGTCAATAGTTTTTTATTAGTTTATAGTATAGCATACAAAGAAAAGAAGCACACAAAGAAAAGAAGAGAGTAAATCGTAGGGAAAATTGTTGTGGTTAGCTGGCAGCAAGTACAGACAGCTGAGGACAGCGAGGACTCAAATGAGGGGCCAGACACATTAGGGAGTGGACTGCTGCCTTCAGAGGTTGTGGAGGCTGGAAGCAGCAATGAAGAGGTTCCCGAGGAGCCTGTGCCAAGTGCATGTGAGTGCAGGATTGCTCACTGGAAAGAGCAACTGCAGCAGCACAGGCGACCCAGGAATAAGGCTGCAAGGTAATGGCCCCTCCTTCAAAAAGATAAAAGCCAGCTGTGAAACTAACCTTTGCAGAAGGCAAAGACGTTTTGAAACTACAGTATCTTGGACATTCTAGTATCCTGAGTTTGTATTTGAAGATTCTTATTTTGCAAATTATTTCTTGTTTATTATCTTTTGGCAAGTCTCGCACAGTTTGGCAAGGCTTGTGTTTATCACAGCTAATTATTTGTAAAAGCATTACAAGGTTTCTGTTCTATTTGGATTGTGCTTGATTTGCCGGAAAAGGGCGTGGGTCAGAACAAAAATTGGGAAGGCGAAAGGAAAAGTGAGGGAAAGAAAAAGGGGAAATGAAAACAAAGGCATTGACTTCCAACTCCCTTTGGTGCAGTAGAATAAGGCATTAACATCCAACGTCAGCTTTTTACTTTTACACAATAATATGAGCTAGTCATTTCTATGACAACAAATCTATCAAATCGGTGAAACCCAAAATCAAAGCTCCTTTTTTTTTTCCACCTCAAGCACAAAGTCCTGAAGCATTTTTCAAGGAGAAATAAAAGTATCTGTATTTTTTTCCCCCTTGATCAAAACAGCCATTGTAAAACTTCTTTCCTTCTCTTGGACTTCTCAGTTCATTCTGCCTTTCCTCTGATCAGAGAGGTTCTTCTTTCACATCTAATCTGTGATGTGTTTCATTTTTCCCCCCCTGGAGACATTTTGTTCATCCAGATTCTCAATCACTCTCTCTCTTTCTAGCACTCCAAACTTCAAGTTGGGACTTGTCCAGAAATCCCCCCCCCCAAAAAAAAAATTAGCAAATCAGGAAAGGTTAATATCCTGTGACTTGGCATCTGATTTTCCATACAGAGTCCCGAAGGCAAGCTTATGACCATGTCATTTGAATGGCTATCAAATTGTTATTCAGAGCCCTATATATTTGGGATTAAGTGAATTGCAAGCCAAAGGCAGGTTTATATAAAGCAGAAAGATAGTTGACCAAGGTGAGAACAATGTGTTAGAAAAATGAAGTGGGGGGGGGAGAATAGTACAAAATTTGCAGGATGCTTACCAAATTTGAGCCTCTATAGTAGAGTTTATTCATAAATAAAAGTGGACAAATGTCATTTTTTTCATAAGTGATGTCCAGATTTTTCTTCCGTTCTGCATTTTTTTAAAGCAGCATTCCCTCTTGTGAGTTACTGAAAAGTTTTATGGATCCAAGAAGCTTTTTAGTTCTAACTGAAAGGCACAATGGTGCATTTCCCAACATTCAGAAGTTTTTTTGGGATGAGAAATCAAATGTTTTGGGAAGAAAACACTTAAGAAAGTCCAGTTCCTTTTGGAAAAAAAAATATTTGAGACAAATCTCAGCGTTATATCCCAGTTTATGGGAGCTACTGATTTCCAAAACCTACTTTTGAGGAACCGGTTAGACTTCGAAAGCTTGAAAACCTATCATGCACAATTCATGCTGAAATTCCCCCTTGGCCTTGCCGTGACACACAGAAAGACAAGACAGCCCATAAAAGGAACAAGGGAGACCAACATAAATCTACATTTATGTCTACTTTCTGTTAAAATGAAATCAACTTAATGCAATTACACTCTTGAGTTGTGCATTTAATCATTGCTCCCTTCCACGACTTGGGGAAAAAAGATAATAATCAGAATTTGATACCAGTCTCAGATTACTGGTTCTTTGTGGTGAGCCCCTCTGCCCTAAGGATTTTATACATGTTTTTGAAGAATTATCTATATTTTAAGGTTAATTAACTTGGTGAGTGCAAGAGGGCCTTTCCATCTATCATTGCAAACCTTCAGAAAGGCATTTTATCCCAAATTTTCATTTTTTATTTTTGGTGAGAAGTATATTTTCCTTCTGGTAATTATTCTAATCTTCAGTGATTATTATTTTTGTTGTTGTTGTGAATAATAATCATCATCATCATCACCATCACCTCAAAGACATTGGTTGGCCAAACAGGGCTGATTATTACAGCTCTGACATTATTTTTATTTATGTTACTTTCCTTGGGATGGGCTTTGGTGGCAACAAAATGGACAAACCTTGGATGTTTCTGGAATTGGCTACAGATCATCCTTGTGTTGTGGCCTACCAGCGGCTAGCAGAGCTGGCAGCAGAGTCAGACAGTGAAGAGGTTGTGGTGGAACCCAGGCCAGTCCTGGAGGCTGAGGAAGGCTCGGATGAAGGCTCTGCGTCAGAGGCAGAGATGGGGCCAGGGCAGGCTGGCAGTCATCAGCTGCCTTCAGAATTGGACAGCAGTGAGGCAGAGGAGCAGCTGGAGTTGGTTCCCAGCCTACACATGCACAGAGCTCCCAAAAGAAAAGAACAAATATGAACTGAGGGTCGATGTGGGAGTAAGGCCACAGGTAAATAGTAAATGACCCCTCCCATAGGGATTAAAAGAGGAGAAAAAGGGGAGGGGGCTTTTGCAGGAAATAATTTGTTCGTTGCAGCAGTGTGAAGATCTGTCTGTGCATCTCAGAGACTCTGTGCTGAGCCCTTCCTTGTCAGCACTGCGTTTGGAAATATTTCCTTGGCATCTCTCCAGGCTAGATAAGGTCTGTGCTCCTAATTACACCCTTGAAAGACTGTTTGCCAGGCCTTTGGCTGAATGTGAATGCAAGAAATTCACCTTCGTTTAATAAAAGAGGTTTTGCCGGGACAAAGTGTTGGTTTAGTGCTTTTTGGGGAAGCCTAGGTCAGAACACCTTGGACGAGAGACTATCTCTGCAGGGAAGCCCACGGCTGTCGAGTAACCTTGGAGGGTGAAGAGAAAAAAGACATCGCAAGGAAGGCAGCATCAAAACACATCAGTGTCACTGCCAATAAAACTGCACAATGTCATCTCCAACAGCTTATCTCAAGGATATTCCTTTTTTTTCTTTTTACAAACGTATGAGAGAAGCTGACTTAACAGAATTGCAGAATACCAAAGTTGGAAGGGAACCTTGGAGGTCTTCTAATCCAACTTCCTGTACAAGCAGGAGACCTTATATACTATTCTGGACAAATGGCTGTCCCGTTTCTTCTTGAAAACGTCCAGGGATGGAGCACCCAAATGGATCATAATTTGTATTAATGTACCCAGCTAATTCTAGAAGGTAGAATAACAGAGTTGGAAGGGAACCTCGGAGGCCTTCTAGTCCAACCTCCTGCACAAGCGAGAGACCTTAGACCATTCTAGCTTGCAGAGAAAGATGGCCAGGCGTTCTCAAAAACAGACATCTTTTAACCTCGTGGGCATCTTCCTTCTCTCAGCCCAAGAAAGGGAAGTATAGACAGAACCTCCTGCCTTCCTTGTTTTCTGTCAGTCAGTTTCTCGGCTGGCTGCACCAACAGCAGCACTGAAGGAAACCAAGATGTGGTTTAGGTAAAAGTTTGGGCTTCTTGGCTGGCCCCTGTGTGAATCGGGAGGGTGGATGAAGATTAAAGGGGGGTTGGTCTGCAGGAGGCTTGTGAAGGCCAACCACGAGGGAAAAGTGGCCGAGTGAAGTCATCTTGGCTTATCTCAAAACTGCTGATTCAGTAGAAATTGGGAAGGAGGGACAGAGGGGGAGAAGGGAGGGAATGAAGGAAGGAGGGACTGAAAGGAGAGAGTGAAGGGAGGGAGGGGGAGAAGGAGGGAGGGAGGAAAGGGTGAAGGAAGGAAGAGGGGGGGAGGGAGGAAGAAAAGGAAGGAGGGAGGAAGAAAAGGAAGGAGGGAGAGAAAAGGGAGGAGGGAGAGGAAGGAAGGAGATTGCATAACTCTATTCCTTCAGAGCTGGGTACCTGATTTTAAATCTGGCTATATTATGTTATCCTGACCTTGTTACTTTGTAAGTAACTCAAAGCAACAAACATATATAATTCTCCTTCCTCTTCCTCTTTTTTCCCGAAACATCAATCCCGTGAGCTCACTTAGGCTGAGAAACAGACAGGCTCTGGCCCATATTTAAAAGAGAGCATGTTGTAGATACTGTTTTATTTTTATTTGGACTCTTAAGAAGGTAAGAGAAAAAGGTGTCTTCAGAATCTTGCTTTTTGATGCTGGCTTCATTATCACTTCTGAAAAAATTAAAAGTTGCACCATCTGTATAGCCCTGTTTTACGATCTAATGCACCTTCTCTCTTTTTTTCCCCTCTCCTCAGTTCTTTCCAAGTTATCCCCCCAATGTGCCAGGAATGCCTTCCATGCTCCCACACCCAGGCCCTTTCGGGTCCCTCCAGGGAGCTTTTCAACCCAAGGTAAATATGGACTGGGTTTCTTCTATCAAGCTGCTTTTATTTTATTTTATTTATTTTGTTCTTTCTCCAAACAAATTGGGGCAGAGACTAAACTGGCATGTTCAGAAATGGTTATTAAAAAATGCTCACCTGCCTTTTCCTGAATCCAGCATTCTTTTTCAAAAGGGGCCTCTCTAAGTCTGTGGTTGCCCTGGACTGTTCACAAGTTGTTTTTGTTCATAACACAGAGACACGGGGTTTGTTTTATCCACTTAAAAAAAAAAAAAGCTGGAATGACCTGGTTTACACATGTTGCCAAACCAAAAGAGAGGATTTCCTCTTTGTATTAAACCCAAACAGATCTATTAGAAGGCGAAGAGAAGGAAAGAAGAAGTTTATTTTTTTTTTCCCGTAAGGGAGAAGGAGGAGAAGTAGATTTTTTTTTTTATACATAATGGAAGAGCAGGAGGAGGAGAAGAGGAGGAGAAAAAGGAGGAGGAGAGGAGGGGGTTATTCGGACTTCCTTTCATAATGGAGAAGAAAAAAAGGAAGAGGAGAAAAGGAGGAAGGAGGGAAGGAAGGACAGAGAAATGAGAAAAGGAGATGGAGGGAGGGAAGAAGAAAGGAATGAAAGAAAGGGAAGGGAAGGAAAAGAGAGAGAGGGAAAGGGAGGAGGAGGAAGCAGGGAGTAGATACTGAAGGCATGTGGCCAGAGTCTTTAATGAGCCTGGGGCTTTTGCAGGGCAAGAGGCCTCTGGCAGCTCTCAAGTCAGCCATCAAATTGATGGCTGCAGTGAAACCAACCAAAAACACAAGGCCATCTGTGAAACTGATCAGTTAACAGCAGCCTCTTTCCCATTAACCCTTCTCTCTCTCCCTCTGCCCCTCTTTGTTTCTCTCTCTTCTCTCCTTCCTTCCTTCCTTCCTTCCTTCCTTCCTTCCTTCCTTCCTTCCTCTATGTCTCTCTCAATCTCTCTGTCTCAGTTTCTCTCTCTTTGTCTCTCTCTCTCAATATGTCTCTCCCTGTCTCTCAACCTCTCTGTCTCTCTCTCTCTCTCTTTCTGTGTGTCTCTGTCTTTCTGTCTCTCTTGCTTCCTCCCTCCCTCCCTCCCTCCCTCCCTCTCTCTCTCTCTTTAATAATTTTAAAACTTTTCAAAGGAACTTTTTCCTTTCCAAAGGAAAAAGAACTAATACAAACAAATGTAAGCAAGAAAAAAAGAAAAAAAAATCATAGCTTAAAAGCACAAGAAAGAAAATGTAACTACAGAAGAGATGGAAAAAAACATTAGGCTCCAAATGGATGGATGGAGATAGATGGATGGATGGATAGATAGAAGGATGGATGGATGGATAGGATTGGATAGATAGATGGATGGATAGATAGAGATAGATAGATGGATAGATGGATAGATAGATAGATATAAATACATAAATAGATGGATGGATTGATTGATTGATTGATTGATTTTCTATGGTACTTTAAAAAGTGCATGAATGAAAGTAGATGAAAAAACATAAAGTTAAGGAAAAAGGAAATGAAAGATGAAAGGGACTGAAGGTCCACTTTTGATGCATTTCAATGTCTGCCAAAAGAAATTCTCACTCAACTGAAATCTTCTAGAAGCCATGTAGGATTACAACCGGTCATTAAACCCAAGGCAAGGGGTGGCTGGTTTCACACATGTGGCTATGTAACGTTCTGCATACCATGGTTTATGGTGGAGACACACCACAGTAAATAAATCAGGGCTTAATAAACAGACGGTGGCTTGGCCTCCAAACAACTCAGTTGATCAGGATTGATTTTTTTTATGCCAGCACGTTTCAGCTTTGGTTCTTAGTGACTGCGCAGACAGGCGTTTTCTGGGATGGAAACAACCTACTACTGAGCCAAATGTGTGAACTCAATCAACGAATGCTTCCTTCCCCCCCCCCCC
>BHFT01049645.1:0-12877 GCA_004320025.1 Laticauda laticaudata | reverse complement strand
AAAGATATCTTTTCTCTAAACTAAAGAGTCTAAGTATTTCTTTCCTGGATTTTGAATGGAGCTCCGCCTGACACCATGTTTCTTATTGTGACATGGGCTTAAATCACATCTTTTATAAAGTACAGGCAGTTAGAAATATGATTTGGTGCCCCCTTTTTAATGGCAAAAATGAATAGCATAGAATTCTTTATTGGCCAAATGTGATTGGATACACAAGGAATTTGTCTTGCTGCATATGCTCTCAGTGTACATAAGAAAAAAAGATACATTCTTCAAGAATCATAAGGTACAACACTTAATAATCATAGGGTACAATAGGCAATCAAATCATACCAGGAAACAGTCAGGAAAAATCATTAGAGTACAAGCAACAAGATTACAGTCATAGCCATAAGTGGCAACAGATGGGTAAAAGGAATGATGGGAGGATTAATAGTAATAGTTGGACAGTGCTGAGGGAATTATTTGTTTAGCAGTGATGATGTTCGGGGAAAAACTTGTGTTTAGTTGTTCTGATGTGCGGTGCTCTATAGTGTTTTTGAGGGTAGGAGTTGAAACAGTTTATGTCCAGGATGTGAGGGGTCTGTAAACATTTGGCATTCACTCAACTGGAATCCTGTGATATTTCAATGGATTTATATTAGGATGTGTATTTATTTATTTGATTTGTCAATCGCTTACAAGGTAATAGGTACAAGTGTAAACATAGTTATGAATACATGAAATGGATACATATAAGAAAAATAAAAAGAATCAATGGGACAGGGACGGTAGGCACGTTGGTGCCCTTATGCACGCTCCCTACAGACCTCTCAGGAAAGGGGTGAGGTGAACAGTAGACAGTCTAAGGTTAAAGTTTTTGGGGTTTGGGGAAGAAACCAGAGTCAGGTAGAGTATTCCAGACATTGNTTGTATTTTCTGAAGTCAAGTTTGTTGCGATTAACCTTGAGTTTGTATCTATTGTTTGCTCTTGTCTTGTTATGGTTGAAGCTGAAGTATTCATTGACAGGTAAGTCATTGCAATGTATGATTTTATATACCATACTGAGATCAGATCAAAGACAGCATAATTCAAGGTTTTCTAGGTCTAGACTTTCGAGTCTGGTGGCATAAGGTATTCTGCAATAAGTAGAGGAGTGGAGAATTCTTGTGAAATATTTCTGGACTTTCTCAACTGTGTTATGAATGTGTTGGAAGAAATATCCTTCTGGGTTCCAAGTGGGAAAAAAGACACTAGATTCATGGAAGTTGCTTGGAAAAGTTTACTCATGGACAGGATCACATACCTTCGAGCTCTTGGGTGAAAAAGGGCAGACATGCTGAGTTTTATGCCCTTTGTTGGGATTTGGAGTTTGTATTCTGATTGGTTGTCAGACTCCCATGGGGCCATGCAGGGGCAACAGTGTAAGCTGTCCTGAATCCCACACTTGGTTGACTGTTGCTGAGTGATGATGTAATGAAAGGGCTTTGAGCAATTCCTATTATGGCTCTGTTTGAAGGAGGTAGATCTTTGTTATGTAGAACAGACTGGCCCAGGACTCAATGGCTCAAAGGCTGTGTGGGAGGGGGACTGAATTTCTGCCTCTCTGAGTTTCTACTTCTCTTTTAGGGGAAATATTCGGCCTTTTTAGTATATTCTTAAATATTTTATTTTCCTAGGAGAGGAATGGGTTTTAACTTCCAACGAATGGTTTGCCCTAATATCAGTTAATAGCTTCACAAAGAAAGGAAAGAAGAAAAGTTGAAGACTGAATGCCTAATTGAATGGTTCAATTATTTAGAAATATTTCATAACACTCATTCATTCTCCAGAATTATTTTAGATTTCAGAATCGCACTTTGCATACAGTCCAGAGGTTTATATACCATTTAAAAAGGACAATAATAGTGAAGGATAGGATATAACATTTCCAAGCAACTAGAGACAAACAGGTAGAATTTCCAGTTGTTCTACATAATTTCAAAAGGCAGAATGAGGAATAATGATTACTGGATTCCTTCTTTGAGCAGCAGGTTCAATTCATTGCTTAAAGCCCATGTCACACTGGCCAACGGATGCAAAAAGGACACAGCGGACGAGCAAAATGTTCCATCCGTTGTTATCCCTCTAAAAAGGGGCAAAATTTACATAACCGGAGCGGATAACATGGACCGCGGGGAGGACGCAGGAGCGGATGCAAAAGTGGATGCGGAACGGAAGCCCAGCAGATGGAAGCGGATGGGGGCGGATGGCGCACCGCAGGGCTTCCGGGGGGCCTCAGCAAAGCAGACCGCGGACGGATACAGTGGATGCAGAACGGACGCTGAACGGATGAAGCGGATGCACAGCAGAAGCCTAGCTGATGCACAGCGAAGCGGAACGGATGCCGGCGTTAATTGCCGCATGCGGGGGGAAGCATTGCATAAGCACCCTGGACATAAAGGAAGCAGCTCGCACGTGGCCAGCATTCGGAGGAAAGACCTGCTGCCGGATACATCGAGTCCTTGCCTGCCCTGCCTGCATGCCTGCCTGCCAGCCTGCTGCCAGCCTGCCTTCCAGCCAGCCTTGGTGCCTGCCTGCCTTCCTGCCAGGCTTTCTGCCAGCCTCCTGCCAGGCTTCCTGCCAGCCTACCTGCCAGGCCTTCCTGCCAGCTTGGTGCCTGCCTGCAGCCTTCGTGCCTGCTTCCTGCCAGCCTTGGTGCCAGCCTTCCTGCAAGCCTTGGTGCCTGCCAGCCTCCTGCCAGCCAGCAACCCCACAACCATGGGGAGGAAGCGAAAGCCTCAGCAGCCTGCCGCCATCCCGGCAAGAGGGACAGGGGCCAACCTCCCGCACCCTGCCCCTGACTCTGCTTCTGCTGGGGCTTCTGTGAAGCTGCCTCCTGGCAGGTGGTGGCTTCTGCTGGGTGCATACTCTGTTGAAGCTGTTCCTGGTCCAGCGTCTGTGCCTCCTGGTCCTGAGCATTCGTCCTGCTCAAGTGATCCTGGCCCTGCTCGGGCTCCTGAGACTTGCTGGCCCTGCTGCTGTTATTCTAATCTGGCTGCTGATCCTGGTCCTGCTGATCCTGCTGCTGCGCTGCTGATGATGAATGCATCCTGCTGCTGCTGGAATGAATGATGATTATGTCCTGCTGGTAGGATATGGGATGAATGATTCTGCTGGTGCGCTGCTGGTGGTGGTGGTGGTGGAGGGGAGCAGCCCCTATTTACCTGGGAGCCCCCTGATTGAGGGCCCATTCTGGTCAGCCCAAAGGGAGAAGAGAGCGTATGGCGACAACGGGAGAGGAGAGGCACATACTATATTGAGGGGGCGCACGAGGATGAGGTGCCTGGAGGTGGCTGAGAGAGAATGACTATCTGTGAACGGAAGGGATCACCCGCTCTACAGTGGGACACCAAGCGGAAGCAGGCTTGCTTGGAGAGAAGAGGGCAGAGAGTAATGGCTTACACTTCGGAGGTGCTCCTCGGCTGGTAGAAACATATGGACACCTGGTACGGGAAGCTGCCCTCAAGAAATCCTGGCCAGGCCACTGCTGAACGCTAGAACAGCAGACCTTACATCAATGGCCAGGTGCAGCTTCTGGAGGGTGAGGTCTCCTACACGAGGAAGCACCAAGCAGCCCCTCTTTCAACTACCCTCTTTCTCGGCGGCAGGCCTGCCTGAGAGCCAGTCCTCTTCCGGCGGAGTCATCCTTCTCCAAGGCAAGCGTTTTTTGGAGCGTGCCACGGGCGGGAAACCCGCGGACAGGTTGTGGTAAAGCGTGGTGAGTGTGTTAGAGGACACCCTGGTGCAGTGGAGAAGAAAGAGACATCGAGTCCACACAGTCCTAGCACCGCATCCCACCACCCCAGCTCTGCCTCCGCAGAAAGGCAGAGAGCCGGACAGCCAGGAGGGGGCAGAGCCACACTTGTCCTCTACGGAGATCAGGGACAAACCATCCGCACCAGCATAAGATCTCCTCTCTCAGCTGGTCCAACCGACTCCTCATCCTCCAACCGCAACCCTTCCTCACCTATGTCAACCAGACCTCAGGGAAATGGCGGATTCCACAGTACCAGCTGGTGAAGGACCGCGATCGCGAGCTGCTTCACAATCCTCCAGATCCAGAGGAACCTGCTCCCAACCCAGTCCAGGTCTGCTTACCTCACCCCAGTGTGGACCTGGTCCCCACTCCAAGGCTTCCCACAGGCCCTCAGCCTACCAGGGCTACGGCTACCGGAGGTGGAGTTCAGCAGCACAGGCAGCAAGCCCTTCCCCGAGTCCAGGCACAGAGTCATCGGGGTGACACCGTTGCAACCTGTTCCACTGATGCCACCGATGCCACCCACGACAATAGCCACCGACAACAGTGATGCCACCCACGCCAATGATGCCACCACCGCCAGTCCTCACCCAGCTGCAGACCCAGACAGCCCCGACTAACACTGCCCTTCCTTCCACCCCACAGCCAAAGCCCCGGACCTCAGTACATCTGTCATCAGTACTGGGGCAGACACCCCATGGCATGGAGGAAGGACCTCTCAGCATCACGGGTCTGAGCCAGCTGTTTCCGGACACCTCTCCTGCAACACACCGTCCCGTTGTCCTCCTCGGGGCCAGGCACTCCAGCGACCACCCACAACCACAGCACATGGACCCTTCACCCTGAGACTGGGCAACCACCTCCGAGTGACCAAGAAGAGTGCCAGAGACCGGGTAAGCTGGCTACCTGTGAACTTTATTTGGAACCTTGACTTGGGTCATTTTTTTTACAGCTTGTTGTTCAATAAAGTTTATCTTTGATTCACACCACTTGCTTCATTTCTTTTTAATAAAGTCTTGGTGAAACTTTTAGAATTGGCTTAAGCCTTGCATGCTTGTGGGATGGGTTTAAGATAGCAGTGGGATGGGCAGGGATACTCTGGATGAGCAGGATACCTTTGGGTCGGTAATAGCTAGTGGGATAGATAACCTCCAGTGCACATAGTGGGACTGTATGGTCTACCCTCCCAGGTGCCCCCACCTATGGCCCTTTTTATCAATGAACAATGTAAGCATTGATCCACACATGTCAACACAAACACAACTCTTTTATTAAACGCCTGTTCATTGTAGGCCCCACCCAACATACATGGCCCAATCTCATCCGTGTTATGAGACAGGCTAAAGGAAGCATCCATTAAGCGATTCTACCTCCTGTCTTGCCACTCCACCGCTCCAGCTGGGGAGTTGCACCAGTGTTTCAGGAGGTTGCGCTGCTTTCTTTCCCTTCCCGTGGAGGCTCTGTTGTGTCCTTGCACATATCCTGAGTGTCGATCAGGTTTCGCCCTTGCCTCCATTCCCACAGGCTCCATGTCCCCTTGCCTTGTGGGGAGGTCCCACGAGCTGTTCTGCAAGACTGGGTAGCGGGTGCGGCATGAGATTGTGCAGGGATGCAGCAAGCTTTCCACGTAATCCTCCTCAACAGTCTCGGTGCGATGCTGCATGGTGGTGAGAACCTGTTTGGCCAGGATGCCAAAGCGTTCTCGCACCACCCGCCTTGCCCTGGGACAGCCTTGTAGTTTGAAGATCCTCTCTTTACGGGTGAGGCATCTGGAAGGTGTAGGGCTTCAATGAGGTAGGTTGTGAGGGAGAAAGGCGTCATCCCCCACAATGAGTAGGGCAACTCTTGCGTGTCGTTGGCAGGGGGTCTGGATCTGGGAAGCCAGCAGATGAGGTATGCATTCCAGCCCTCCTTGAGGTGACTGGCGTGTATACCTGGGATATCTGAAGATGAGCGTATCCTGAAGCATCGATGTACTGAATTTGTAGTCAGCATCGACCATGGCGAAGAGGACGATGCTGAAGAATGCCCTTGGAGTTTGAATAAGTGGCCCCGACTTTGGCTGGAGCTTTGCAGGCCACGTGCTTGCCATCGATGGTGCTCCAACGGTAGTGGGAAAGTTCCACCTCTGATACCACTGCTTGCAACTTTCTTTCCCATCCTTCTTCAGTGGAGGGGCACTGGAGGAGGCTCCTCCAGGTATTCTTCGATGATGGCCTGCACACTTTCTCTGACCACAATGCTGATGGTGTTTGTGTGGCACCCTCCAGGCATATCTGCACTGTTCTGTATGGTCGCCTGAGGCCCAGGTTGCGCAGAGTGAGTCCACCTTGAGTCCAGGTTCCAGGCTGGGCCGGAAGTTGTGTTTTGCCTTGGTCAACCGCTGGTGTCAGCCGCTGCAACAACTTCGTCAAACATGGCTGGAGGCATCCTCATGAAGTTCTGGAATGCACGAGTGTTCGCTCCCGAGCTCCACCAATCAGCTTGTTGTAACATCCATCCTCTGCTCTTCTCCCTATCCCATCTTCGGACCCAGACGCTTCTTGGCTGCCTCTTTTTCTTTCACGTAGTAGAGTTCACAAGAGCCTGAGATGCGCTTCGTACTGTTTGCAGAATGTGATGGTGGCTGCCAAAAGGACTTTGTTACGATCCATGGTGGACATGACTGGATGCTGTGTGGAAGAGCAAGAGGCAGATGAAGGCTGCAGAGGTTGCCACGCAGGGCTGCTGGTCTGAAAGTGAGATGCAAGATGAGTTGCTCCCCTTTTTTATAGGAAATATAGGTTTCTGCTAGGTGTACTTTTGCATCTCTAGACATCCTTAATATCCGAGATAGGTCTCCCTGCCAACGTTTTTTCTGCTTTAAACGCTTTGTTTCCATGCTGCATCCGTTCTGCAATCCATTCCGCGTCGTTCCCTTCTTCCCTGCGTCTGGGCAGATGCGAGTTGCGCGGATGCGCAGCGGATGCCAAGCGGATATAGCGGATGTGTAACGGATGCGTAGCGGATGCGTAGCGGATGCAGAACAGACGAACTGGATATATTTTCTGCGCAAAAGTTTTGGGCGGCGCAAAACTTTTGGAGCGGATGAAACGTCAATAAATGGATGCTGGACAGATAGAGAGGAAGCAAAACGGAGGCAGTGAATACATCGCGTTTTCGAACGGATGGCAAGGTTCTTTGTCCGTTTTACATCCTCTTTGCATCCGTTGGTTCACTGTGACATGGGCTTAAATGATCCCTTACTATCTTAATATTGATAATATTCAACTTTTAGTGATTAGATATCATATGCAGCTACTATACTACATTTCTGAAAAGTTGAATAAACTTTTATCTATTTATCTATAAAATTATATCTATTTTATTCAGTTGAATAAAATAGATCGATGGGGTGCTTATGAAGCACTGTACTAATTTTAACCATTGAATGCCATTGGCATTTTATAGGAATCAATATACATTTATCCGGGGTCCATCCACAATATATTCTTCGTGTCGCTATTTATTCCACCAAATTTTGGATTTAAATTTAGGGTTTTTTTAATGAAACCACAGCAGGGAGACTGAGACCTGCAGGAAAGGAGAAACCTTCAACCTTTGGAAGCTGCCAGGAGCCCCTCTTCGTTGGAAGTGCCACCCTCGCAATGCTGTTGGCGTCTGACAGGCGACGAAACTTGCGCGGCCGGCCTGGGGAGCCGGACATTCAGGGGGATCCACGCTGTCAAAGGAGGCGAGCAACAAGGCGTTTTTCGTGAAATAATCCCAGTAAAAGTCCTGCTTGGAAGAGTTTGACCGGCAAAGCGCCGTTCCTCCGACGCCGGAGGGAACGAATGAATGTGTTAGTTGGCTTCATCCGAGCGGCTTTTGCGGCCAAACGCCCGTCCAGGGGCAGCGCCTCCCCTCGCCACGCCGCCCCGAAGTGCCCCCGGAGCGGCCCGGCCCTCTTCCCCAGCCCCGCTGCCCAAAGGCAAGCTTTTAATTTCCACCGAAAGGCCCAACATTTCCCAATGGAAGAGGCGCGAGGCTGAACGGCGCTCCGCTTCTGCCCGGATTGCTCCCGCCCGCCGCTTCCCTCCGGCCGCCCGCCGCCACCGGCCGAAAGGCCCGGCCCCCCTGCCCCGTTTCCACCGGGACCGGCCGGCCCCGCGACCCAGCCGCCCGTTTGGGGGCGCTTTTGGGCCCCGCAAGAAACACAAAGTGGCAGCGGCCGCAGCCGCGTCTGGCGGGCGAAGAGCAGCGCCCGCGAACGCACCAATCAGGGCGCAGCTCCCCCCCTATAAATAGCAGGCAGCTCCTTTGCTTCCCTTCAGACTTTACTTTCCGGCTCCGAGGGACCCCGTGCCAACCAGCCGCCGCCGCCCCGAAAGGAAGCCGAGAGGTCCGAAGGAGGAGAGATGTCCGAGACGGCGCCCGAAGCCCCCGCGCCCGCTGCGCCGGCCACCAAGGCGCCGGCCAAGAAAGCCAAGAAGCCCGCGGCCGCCGCCAAGCCGCGCAAGGCCTCCGGGCCCAGCGTCACCGAGTTGCTGACCAAGGCGGTGGCCGCTTCCAAGGAGCGCAACGGCGTGTCCCTGGCGGCGCTCAAGAAGGCTCTGGCGGCGGTCGGCTACGACGTGGAGAGGAACAACAGCCGCCTCAAGCTGGGCCTGAAGAACCTGGTGGGCAAAGGCACGTTGGTGCAGACCAAGGGCACGGGCGCCTCGGGCTCCTTCAAGCTCAACAAGAAGCAGCAGGAAGCCAAGGACAAGGTGGTCAAGAAGAAGCCGGCCCTCAAGAGCAAGAAGCCTGCCGCCAAGAAGCCGGCCGGCGCTGCCAAAAAGCCCAAGAAGCCCGCCCCCAAGAAGAGCCCCAAGAAGGCGGTCAAGAAGCCGGCCGCGGGAGCCAAGAAGCCGGCCAAGAGCCCCAAGAAGGCCAAGCCCGCCAAGGCCAAGAAGGCGGCGAAAAGTCCCGCCAAAACCAAGGCCGTCAGGGCGAAGGCAAAGGCCGCCAAGCCCAAGACTCCCAAGGCGAAGGTGGCCAAGCCCAAGAAGGCGGCGGCCAAGAAGAAGTAAAACGGTTCCTGTGACCCTTCCGATCCCAAAAGGCTCTTTTAAGAGCCACCCACTTTTTCCTTTGAAAAGAGCTGACCTCATTTGAGACACTGAAAAAATTGACTATACTTCAAACTCCTTTAGTCAAGCATCTCCCTAGCATCTATATCCTCTTTTTTAAGTCTTTCCCCAGTCCTTATGGTCCCCCAGACTTTTTGAGTGAACGAGAGGTGGGCCTGATGATTTCGCCTAACCTTCAGCCCGTTAGGAAAGAACATGGGAGCGCGGTGGCTCACGAGGTCAGGAAGCTGGGCAGACTAGCTCATATTCGACCAGCTGGTCGGTGTGATCTCCCGTCACGCTGCAGTTGATCCAACAGCCTAAAGCGGGCAGCCGGTTAAATAATGGGTGATGTCACGGACTAATTCTCTGTAACCGAAAGCGCTTCGGTGCTCCCGACCCGACACCACTACTAAAATCAAGGAAGCTGCAGGGACAATGCCTATATAGATGCCAGGAATCAAAAACTCGTAAGAAAACACAGTAGGAAAGACCAGGCTCTTTAAGTGAATGCGTAGGTGGCTCTTAAAAGAGCCTTTGGGGTATAACGAAGTCTCCGAGCGAGGTGAAGGGATTTTTAAGCTCTCTCACCGCGAATACGGCGAGCCAACTGGATGTCTTTGGGCATGATGGTGACTCGCTTGGCGTGGATGGCGCAGAGATTAGTATCTTCAAATAGCCCCACCAAGTAAGCCTCGCTGGCCTCCTGAAGGGCCATCACAGCCGAGCTTTGGAAACGCAAGTCGGTCTTGAAGTCCTGGGCAATTTCACGCACCAAGCGCTGAAAAGGGAGCTTGCGAATCAACAGCTCGGTGGACTTTTGGTAGCGCCGGATCTCTCGGAGAGCCACAGTACCAGGACGGTAGCGGTGAGGTTTTTTTACTCCCCCGGTGGCGGGTGCGCTTTTGCGAGCTGCTTTAGTAGCAAGCTGCTTCCTCGGTGCTTTACCACCGGTGGACTTCCGAGCAGTCTGCTTGGTTCTGGCCATCTTTCAAACGAAGCAACTCCGCTCTCTAAAAGCTCGAGTGAATGAGTTTGGCTGACGAGCTACTGGGTATTTTATAGGCAGCGTCCCATCTTCCTATTGGTTGAGAGTGGCAATGAAGTCATTAATTCTGTTTGAATTTCCCGGGTTTTGTCATGATTGGACAATAACAGCAGAACTCTGATTGGTCTCTTTTCCTCCTACCGCAGCCAATCGCTCTTCTGTTATTTTAATTGACTCGAGGTATCCTGTCTCCCCAAAGCCGTGTTTATACGTGTTTAGAATACAGTACTAAGAGATGATTTCTCCATCAAGTAATATATTGGAAATAATAACTCTTGCAATCTGTCCAGGATTTTACAAAAAAATAAAACTGGAGCCATTGGAATTTATTCTATCCACTAATTTATTAGCAGTAATAGAAGAAATTGTGTATTAGTAATGCTTTGGTAAGACCATATATGGAATACTGTATCCAAAAAAGATGGGAAATTATCAAAGCCGAGAACTAAGGAAGAATTTCCTGCAGTGAAAACAATGAATCAGAGGAATAGCTTGCTTTCAGAAATGGTGGTTTCCTGCTCAAGCAGGAGGTTGGACTAAAAGAGAATCAATGTTCCTTCCAACTCTATTACCAATATTCTATATTCTCTGCTTTCTATTCTGAAATCTTAAGCATACTACTTGAGTATATTATACAAAGATTTATTCAAATTTCTTTCTGCTAAGACTGCAATCTACTGCCATTTCGAGACGACGAATCCGCATACAGACAGGATATACAGAGGTCCAAGTTGCCTCGTGGTGTAACCGGAACAATCTGGAACTGAACACAATCAAAACCGTAGAAATGGTGGTAGACTTTAGAAGAAACCCACCTATACTACCACCTCTTACAATACTAGACAACACAGTATGAACAGTAGAGACCTTCAAATTTCTAGGTTCTATCATATCACATGACCCAAAATGGGCACTTAACATAAAAAACAATCAAAAAAGCAATATAAGGAATGTTCTTTCTGCGTCAACTCAGAAAGCTCAATCTGCCTAAGGAGCTACTGATACAGTTTTACAGAGGAATTGAGTCTATCATTTATTTTTATTTTTTAAATTTTATTTAGTTTGTCAATTGCTTACAAGATAATAGGTATAAGTAAAAACATAGTTATGAATACATGGATACATATAAGAAAAATAAAAGAAACAATAGGATAGGGACGGTAGGCACGTTGGTGCGCTTATGCATGCCCTCTACAGACCTCCTAGGAAAGGGGTGAGGTCAATAGTAGACAGTCTAAGGTTAAATTTTTTGGGTTTGGGGAAGAAACCACAGAGTCAGGTAGAGTATTCCAGACATTGACCACTCTGTTGCTGAAGTCATATTTCCTGCAATCAAGTTTGGTGCGGTTAACCTTGAGTTTGTATCTATTGTGTGCTCTTCTATTGTTATGATTGAAGCTGAAGTATTCATTTGCAGGTGGGACATTGCAATGTATGATTTTATATATTATACTTAGATCGGACCGAAGGCAGCGTAGTTCTAGTTTTCTAGGTCTAGAATTTAAAGTCTGGTGCATAAGGTATTCTGCAATGAGTAGAGGAGTGGAGAACTCTTCTTGTGAAATTATGTGAAACTATTTAGTCATATTCCTTTCCTCATTCAGTGCTCAGCAAATGTCAGCAAAAGATGCATTGTTCCTTAATAACTAACTCCATGGCTAATTTGGCCCAAATTGGAAATAGGAATGTTTTAAAGTTTACAAATTACAAATATTTCATGTACAATGTTTCATGTAGAAATATTTCATGTACGAGATAACATGTACAATTTCCCTTGTCTTGTTCCTTCCAGATATGTTGGATTTCAATTTCACTTCCAATTCTGGTAGATATTGTGATTGAGATTGGGGAAAAAAATCCAGACATTTGCCTTTTCTGTCATGTGGAGGAAGGAATGGAATGGAAAAGGAAATGAAATAATAGAACAGAACAGAACTGAACTGAACTGAACAGAAATAGAATTCTTCATTGGGCAAGTGTGATTGGACACACAAGGAATTTGTCTTGGTGCAAATACTCTCACTGTACATAAAAGAAAAGATACATTCATCAAGAATCATAATATACAACACTTAATATTAGTCATAGTGTTATATAGTCATAGGGTATATAGAATATAGAATAAAGTCATCGGGTACAATAAGGTACATAGGGCATAACCTAGGAGTTTTCCTGGACTCATGACTCCTGTTCAAAGAGCAGGTAGCGGTCTTGGCCAGGATGGCCTTTGTGCAACTGCAGGTTGTGCACCAGTTATGCCCTTTCCTGGATCAGCGGTCCCTACTCACAGTCACTATGCCCTGGTCACTTCCCATTTTGATTATTGCAATGCGCTCTACATGGGGCTGCCCTTGAAGAGCATCTGGAATCTCCAGTTAGTGCAAAATGCAGCAGCCCACTTGGTTTTGTGCAGACCCCGGTGTGCACATGTGTCACCTCTCCTGCAGGAGCTTCATTGGTTGCTGATTTGCTTCTGGGTGTAATTGAAGATGCTGGTTATCACCTTTAAAGCCCTTCATGGCTTGGGTCCAGGTTATCTGAGGAAATGTGTCTTGCCAGTCACATCCACCTGACCCATCAGAGCGAGGAGGCAGGGAATGTTGTGGGTCCCACCCCTGAGGGAGATACACTTGTGGGACCCAGAAGAAGGGCCTTCTCTGTGGTGGCTCCATCTCTCTGGAACATCATTCCCCCAGAGATTAGAATGGCTCCCACTCTAGCACTCTTCTGGAAGGCATTGAAGACCTGGTTTTGCCAGTGGGCCTGGCAAGCCCAGAGAGGGATGGAGCCCATCAGGTGGCTAGCGTGATCTGCTATCATCAGGAGGGGGGGGTGGGAGTTGGTTTTTATTTTTTATTTTTCCCAAATTTTGTTCTATTGTATTTTACTAATTTATTTGATTCTTTTTGTTAGTTTTTATTGTTTTTATTTTTATTTTTTGTTTTAAATATGGTTTTACA
>BHFT01049644.1:0-25282 GCA_004320025.1 Laticauda laticaudata | reverse complement strand
GAAAACCCGAATAACCAAAGATCCACATACAAATACTCGCGAAAACCTCAGAAAACAAATATATATATATATATAGTCATATATATATATATATATATAGTCATATATACCATATATTGTAACTGAAAAGGTTGCTTCTCAAAACATTTCCAGAAAGAACAGACGTACGATGGAAATTGACGTGATAGATCTAATATTCAATAGATCTTTGGTCCTTTTGAGGAACAGTCACTTTGAGATAATCAATTTTCCCTCATATTTCTGGGTTTTTTCCCAATTTTCTTTTGACCAATCCTTTAATTCTTCCAGTTTTCTCCATTCCTCTGTGAAGCATATTAATTTTTTCTTTTTTTTACAAATCTTTCAAATGCATTAATTGATTTTCTTGATTACTGCCTGGTAAAGTGTTACTTCCAAATATTAAATCCCATTAAATAACTAAATGTAACTAATTCTAAAATCAATCAAGTATCTTTTGCTAAATGGAAGGAAAATGATGCAATTTCACTGCTGATGATTTTGGGAAAAATAGATGGACAGGCCTGAAATTGCTCTGCATAGCAGTAGAAATCTTCTTGAAAAGAAACTTGAAAAATATAAGAAACATGTCGTTAATTCAGGCATGTGTATTATTCCTTACTAAATATCTGTATCGAAAATAATTCAGTGGATTATCATGATTATACGACAACTTTCAGCACATCAGTCAATCATTACAATATATATACACTGTATATTACAATGTGCAGTATAAATACAATGTTGAAAAATACTGATCATTAAATACCTGGAATGTAATTGCTGTATAGGAAATCCAGAACCACAATAGTTCGGAATATATTTTGAAATTCAATTAGACATCTTAAAATTTTAAGATATTAAGCCTCTGGATAGTCTTTTATCATCAAAATTGTCTTCTGCTCTTTTTTAATAATCATTTGGATTATTAGATTTTCTTTTTATTAAAGTGGCTTCTGACTTTAAAGAAAAGAAAATATTTCTTTAAAAGGAGGATACAAGATACAGCTCAATATAGGAAGATAGTTAGGAAGTAAACATTAAGATAATCTTCACATGATAGAATATATTCCATTTCAACAATACTAACATGTATAAATGTAAAAGGTGGAATCAAGAAAATGCCTTGAGAAAACATATCTTCCGAGGTTTCTTAAAAGTTTATAATAGGAATGTCAATGGAATATACTCAAAAAAAAGTATGTATGTATGTACGTACGTATGTGTGTATGCATTTATGTATGTATCTTGCACCAAGGCAAATATAAACATTTGGTTAACATGTGGTTTGTAAGGATGTGGGTATCTCAGTGTTTATAAATATTGGACAAAGGTATAAGGGAGAAAAAAGTTATAAAACAAACATACATATACTTCCAAGAAGCTTCTTTTTCTTCCATTATTTTTTCTTTCATTTTTCTTGTTTCTTATTTATCAACAACAACCGATACAAAGGAAAATTTAGTATTAAATATTAAGCTTAAGGTAAGCACATTTTACAATTGCCTACAAAGCTGCATTCAGCTTTAAATATACAATTTAAGAATTCTTAGGTTCATTAAAATTTCAGAAACTATAGTTAATATATTTTTTTTTATTTAAAAAAAGGAAAAAGTGAAAATTTCAGCTATGAATTCACATGTAAAAAGGTATTTTTACATGTGTTTTAAAGTGTATTTAAAGTGTGCAGTTACAGCCACCCACTGCCTTGAAATTTTTGACATACACACACACACACACACACACACACACACACACACACACACAGAGGATAGAAGGCCTTTCTTCTTGTTCTTTCAATCAAGTATTTCTCAGAAATGGAAAATCTTTTAATTCTTGCTTTCAAAACTACAACTAAGTTGGTACCATTCCGTTAAAAGTTTGAAATGCTAAAACCCAATATTTATATGGAAGTCAGATTATGTAAGTATCTAGTATGAACCTTCCTCCTGCCAATACTTTGGTGTCTTTGGTTTTTTACCTGATCAATTTTTATATATAATCTGTATTAAAACTAATACCAACTAAGTAAGAAATAAAGAAAGAAAAAAATCAAATAGAAAATGAAATTTCAAGAAAATTAAAGAGAAAGAAAAGAACAAATTTAAAAATATATGTTATAATATAGTTACAAATACAAATATATTTTAACCTTTCCAAACTTACATATAAATCTACTTTCTATAATTGATCCTATCTAATTATCAAAACCATAAATCATAAATTCATTTTTATTTGTTTTTATGCAAAAGATCTGTAAAAGACTTCCAGTCATCAATAAATGTAGATGATATCTTTTCATTCCCAGATGAAATTTCTTAACTAACTTCCAAAGCAGTCCAAAATGTAACAATATTCTCAGCTGCCCTGTTGGTCACTGGGGCATTTTGACTAATAAGAGAATAGTGGTCCCAAATATGATTTTTAAAAAGCTAACTGGATTTTCTTTTTCCTTGAGGACATTTGCTTTTTCATCCCAGAAACTTCTTCAGTTCTTGGATGAGAATCAAAACATCTTCGAGGAAAAACAAAGTCCAGTTGCCTTTTGAAAAAGCACCTGGATGCCTGAGAATCTCCATAGTCAAGAGAACAGTGGCATATCAACCCATGTGGATACAAAGTGAATAAATTTTTTAAAAACTCAATTCCATTCTTTTTTAACATAAAAACTCATGGGTATTGAATCCAAGCATGTTGCCATGAAACGCAATCAGAAATAATAGCCTTCATCCTCGCCAGTGTTCTTGTACCTACCCTAGATCCTGGCAGCATGAAAAATGCTACACTTGTGGTCAAATTCAATATCTTGGTGGCATGTGTTCAACACAATCTGCAGACCTAATATGCAGAGTTTCTTGCTATTTTGAATGTTGTGAATAGAGGATGGAAAACTCCAAATAAAGGAAAGGATATACTGACCTTTCTTAATAGGATGCAGTACCAGAGGTAGTATTCAGCAGGTTCTGACCAGTTCTGGAGAACTGGTAAAGAAAATTTTGAGTAGTTTGGAGAACCAGCAAATACCACCTATGACTGGAGATTTTACAGTATCTTTCCCTGTCACACCCACCAAGCCACACCCAAAGAACCAGTAGTAAAAAAAATTGAATCCCACCACTATGCAGTACACACTTAAATACTTAAAAGAAAAAGTGGTAACCAAAGTGGAACAACAGATTGAGTCACAGATCAAAGTAAACAACACTTTCAAGATGATTTCTTGAATGAAGGAGAATTGAACAATATTCTTGAGAAGTATGACGGGGTCATCCTATAAAAATAAACACTGTTCATGGGGAGTTTGTCATTCTAAGAGCAAATATGCTTTTCACTATTAAGTACATTGATCTATACTGTTACTGGCCTACACACTTGATTGAGGCTATTTTTGTTGCATCATGACATTCAATCACAGCAGCTACAGACTCTAGGAGAAGAAAAGAAGAAATTGGCAAAATACCTGCAAGAATCCTTAGGGAGTTTAGAATGATTGAAGTATTGTATAGACCACGACTTTAGTTATACAGAGGAGCCATTTCACAAGAAACTGCAGGAATAGGAACTTTTACACAATTATTTAACATCAAAGGAATTGATACGATTGCAGGAATTGTTTTAATTAAGGAATGCTGTGGAACAAAATATTCTGTTCCAGGCTATTCTGTTCTCTGCAGAACACATAACAGCTAGGGAAAAGACCATGAGAAGGGTATTTACAAACATATTTGACATATTTTCTTCAGTGTCTGTATCTGAGGTCAGTGACAGTTATGATATTTAAAACTCTTGTAAAAAATATGTGATGAAGTTTTAAGGCACTTAACTGAACTGTATAAAAAGAGCAGAAGGTCTATTCAGTATTCAATCAGGTTCTGGAAAACCTCTTAACATTGCTGAAGGGTTTGAATATCTTAGGAAAGAAGTCCCATGTTATAGAAAATGAAAAAGTTTATAAAGTGTTACATTCTTAGCTCAGAATTATTCAAGGAGATGATATAATTGCAAGAAACAATGAAGGGAATGAAATAACAGAAATGGAGCATTGAAAACATTGTTTTTCAGTCAGGGGGAGCTTTATTGCAGAAATTAACTGGAGCTGCTGCTTCAAAGTCAGTTCTGTGCAATGAGAGGTGCAGTGGATCAATGACTTAATGATGTCAGAGAATGTCCAGCGGTTTGAGTCCTATCACCGTGTGATGAAGTGAGTTCCTACCACTTATGTCAGTTCATGCCAACCTAGCAGTGTTTCACCATATGCTTCGCACTGCAGTATGAAGTCATGCTAGCTACATGACCATGGCAACATCTTCACTGACTCAATGGCTCCACTGGCTCAATGGCTTAAAGAAACAGAGATGTGCACTGCCTCCTAAAGTTGGCTACAACTAGCGGACTAAAACCCGTTTATGGCCAATGGCCTTAGGAGAAATCTTTTAAAAGAGCCTTAGCTAATCCTAAATGAAATTAGTCTTTACATAGAACTCCAAATAGAGACTTGTTACCCTAGAATAAGATGAGCGGCTCTAGAAGCATATAGTAGAATTTCCTTCATACCATGTTTCAGAACCGAGTCATAATTTTTATTTATTTATTTATTAAATTTGTTTGCCATCCATCTCACTGCCAGATGAAAGGCATATTCGTTTGATAAGGAGAAAATCCCAAGATTAGTGAAGATGAGTGAACTGTCTATGACATTGCACTAAAGTTTCATGTCTTGCTCACATATGTACAACAATTATCAACCAATAATGATTTCTTGTAATTACCTGTGTGATTGCTACATTCTAGCCAAATTATTAGTTTATGGACATCAGTGCCCTATTTTTTTCATTGTTTATTTGGGCCGGTCTTAAATCAGTAAAATATTAATAGCTGAAAACATGGCCAATGTGTTTTTAGCGGTCCTTGACCTCTCGTGACAGCTTGGTAAGGATCTCAATGACAGAGATGTTTGGTAGATAGCTAGGTAGGGTAGATGCATAAAGTATCATCATTTTATGCTTATATTTAATACATTTTTAGAAAATAAGGTTATGCATTTAAGTTTTAATAATTATGTATTTCCAACTTTACATGATTTTATGAACACTGACTTTCAAGAAAAAATGGGAGCAGCCTAGGTTTTAGTGTAGAAATATATTGAGTGATCTCTAGGTACTACACTATACTTTAAAATTATGCATTAGTTTTCATTTTTAATTAAATGCAGAAAACTTAAATAGAAGGAAAAAAATCAATAGTTATCAACATTATTTATGCTGTATATCACAAGCCAATTAGCTTAAACTGACCCAATATATATCATATAAATTAAAAGGAGCAAAAGGGGAAATAAAAAGAAAAACATTTTATGGAAATAAATTATAATCATCTAAATAACTCAAGAATCAATAATCAAATCAAAGATCCCTTCATTTGTTACCTATTTTGTCAAAAACAGAGCCCATTCACAATAATAGTACAAAGCATGTTGATTTGTTAAACCATTTCTTCCCAATTCTTTTTCTGTGAATACTTTTGGCAGTAGAACAATAAAAGTGCCATAATGTTTCAAAAGAGGCAAGTTTTCAGCATTATGGTTGAATTGGAAAATGTATCTAGCCAAACCAGATATATCCATTTTCATTAGCAAATTAGGAATCTGATCAAAGTCAGTTTAATAGTAAAACATGCCTGTTTATTCAGATATTTAATCCCCGAAGAAAAGATTGGCTTGCAAAAGTGAAAGGTACATAGATAATGCCCACAGGTCTGATTATAATTACCTGGATGACTTGGGTAATGATAAATCTGTCTTATTTCAAACACAATCTATTAAGATTAATTAATCTGTGTACTGTAACTTGTATTGATAGGTTAAAAGTAACAAGTGGGACAAGATCTTACAGTACATATTGCTCCTGATTCAAAGTTCAGCCAACCATTTTTCAGAATACTCTATTTCTTTTTCCTTCTTATCAGTGTTTTGTTGTCTGATGTAATAAAGCAATGATCTTGTCAAGACATAAATGAATTCATCCTTAAGGTTGATACAGAGACAAGGTCATAATGAAAAAAAAAGTGAATTAAGCTCGAACCAATTGCTAAACTGGTAAAATAACATTTGTCATAGAGCACCCATCCTTAGGAGATAGACTACTAATCAAAAGCTAAATCAATTCTAAGGATTGATTCCAAGAATATGTTCAAAAGGAAGAATATATTGAGTCGAGATTCTTTTTATGGGATTTCTGTTAAGATGATTGAAATCTGAGAACATATGGTAGGCCTACTGTAAAATAATGATGATGGTAAAAATGCTAAGCATACGGACAACATATCCTAGCATCCCTTGAGAATTCTAGTTAGAAAGGAATTGGAAAGTGCTGCTTCTAATGCAAGAAAATAACATATATTGTCCCATAAAATACTCTCTCTTACTGTACTTTCTCGTTTGCATTCCCAAGCTTTCTGGGGCAGCTCAGTTTCAATTGTGGTACTCTATCTATTACATCTAGTCAGATTCTCCCTCTTTCATTCTCCCCAAGCATTTTATCTGGACTGATCTGTGAAAGGATCCTGGTGAGCACTGTATTATGATTTCTCTATGTAAATTCAAGACAGTTATACTTCCAGTTCTCTTTATCTTCCAATTTTTCCTCTACTCTATTCAATTATTTAGGTTTAAGTTCTACACCTCTGACTTTTGGTAACCTATATTTAAAGCCTTCTAAGTGTCTTAACCTTGAATGTTATTTTGGGACTTATATGTTACTGAAATCTCTTTTTGATTGCCCATTGAAGGCCAGCTAAATAATCTCTCCTCTTTCCTGATAACGTATGCTCATAAATTATAAAATTTTAATCAAATATTTTCTTAGCTTCTTTTCTTTTCTTGTTCCCAGCCTACGTCACAAAAATCCTTTACTGCAGTGGTAGTCAACCTGGTCCCTAACGTCCACTAGTGGCATTCCAGCTTTCATGGTAGGCGGTAGGGGTTTTGTCCCCTACTTTATAAATCACCATTACTATGGAACTGGTGGGCGGTTAGAGAAAATTTTACTATTAACAGAGATACAAAAGTGGGCGGTAGGTATAAAAAGGTTGACTAACCCTACTTTACTATACCATTTCCCCAAATGTATTAACATCTAATAGTCTGCCACTATGTTGCAAACACTTTGAATCCTTATTATGATATCCATGGTTAATTGTATCTTTTTCTTTTAGGTGGATAATGCTATTTTGATGATATAAGTATGAACAAGTGAATCTGCTGTTAGTATATATATATGATTAAGAACAAACTAAATTATGCAAGAAGGTTTTATCGAACCAAGCTAAACAACCAAGCTGTTGAAATCGACGAACAAAATGCAAAAGTTCTGAACCATGTTCAGATAGAGAGAGATGAGGGGTGACTTGATATTCCCAGAAGTAAGTCTTTCAAGCTGGAAAGGGTTTGAGGTGTTTCAGACATTCTGGACACTACAGCAGGGCAGACCATCCCCAGAACCTCTTAAAACTCTTTCTAGCTTGGAGAATTTATTTCTAGAAACCACTGATAGCACATATAGCACATTCTGAAGGTAGAGAGAATATTTCAGAGTTCTTCAGGGCAATCTGGTCCCAGACTGTTGAATTTGACATAATATGGGAATTAAACAGAAAAGAACAAAGTTTATCACATTTTTACTCAAGGAGAAAGAAATCAAGAAACAGATTTCTGCATACAATCTGTAACAAGCATCAAATATTTTTCTTATTAAATTTTGTGTTAGCTGAAATGCTTTACTTCTCTGTGAAGTTTCATTCAGACTTCTAGCAATTTCTGTGTTATGTATAGTTTTGAATTTTGTACAATTGTTTAGAATCAGCATCTTTATGGTACACATAGCCTATAAAATTTAAGAGTTGTTGAGCATTTAGAGAAATAATGTGCATAACTAAGTGAGCTATCTCACCTGAGGCTTTTTACCTGCTTTCATCATTTGCTTCTGCTGCTACACTCCCTTTCATCCCTCTTGATCATTTCTCTTTCTTTCTCTTTCATCCTTGTTTGTTTTTGGAGCATTTTATTTCCCAGTCACCCATATTAGCTTTGATGCTGCCACTTTCTCACCAATTGATTTTCTTATATCCTCTGCTCCTAGCCTTCCCTAATTCAAATCTCCAATATAAAATGCTGGGGTTTACTTCAAGTCAAGCCATTTCTTGATGACGTTAACACAGTGTAGCAGACAGGCTCAAATAAGATTGAAACAAAGTACTACTTTAAATGAATTCTGGAAAGAGTGGAAGATTCAATCAGAAGAATATGACTAGGACTTCTAATACTATGCTTGAGGTTCAGCAATATTTCTGGAATGTGATCCAGAGATATTCTGTGTAATGTGAAATTTCATACTGAATATGTAACCTCTTTGGCAAACTTTGAAAAAGCCTGTTTGGAATGTTTTTTTGAGATAAACCATTTTTATTTAAAACATTTTTATTGTACCTTTTTGCTTTTTAAATATCAAAAGATAATTTGCCCTCCATTAAATAAGCATTGAGAATCCATATATTAATTTTTACTGAATTTTATATCTTCATTTTTAAATCAAACTTTAATAAAGGAAATTAGTTTTTTTTCTTATTTATGTTATGTTTAAATTTAACTAATTTTCTTACATAAACAGAAAGTCTCATGCATTTTCTATATATATCTATATATCCTGATGGACTTGGATGCTTTCCCACCTAAGAATATTAATAAAAATAGTATTAATAAAAATACACACCACCTGCAAAACTCAAAACAATAAATCAGACACATAACCTTCTGCTTTACTGTCTCTAGCAAGAAGTTTCTGAGAATCAATCTTAAAATTGGACAGGACAATAGTGTGTTTTCAAATACAAGGGAATATTTGGAAGATGCTCTCAATCACACTAGCTGCCAATTTATGCTGCTCCCTATTGTTCACATCTGTGCTCTTCTTCATCTTTACTCTGTGTCTACTTTTTCAGTTAATTAGTCCATCTACTGTAGTTTTTGTCACTTATTTTCTGTTTTGCTTTTGTTTTCAGTCTGTATATTAACCTGTTTTTAACCTTCCTTTCTCTTACCTTGGTCCTTGATACATTAAAATACTTTATTTGTAAATGTCATAATAAACGTAGATCATAATAAAGGTAGATTATTCCCAGACATAATTAAATTATCACACAAGGCATAGAACTAAGAAGTGGTTTTACATATTTATCTTTGACATCTCAGTTACAAAGCATGTCTTATAAGCTACAGTTTTAGGCAATGCAAATTGGATTTTTATAAACTGTAGCATCAACTGGTGGGAAAATGCTCTTTAAGAGTTAAAGGAAGATGTAATGTTACTTTATATTCTTCTCCCAGGATCATCTTGCGGTAAGAAGGAAGACACTTTCTAAAAGTCTGACCTTCCAGTAGCTTCCACTATATTTTTCCACATATATTTTAAAATGGGAAATATTAAAATTAACTATAATGTATCAATGTAGTTTATAATATTAATTATACATATTTCTATTTAATTGATTTGATGTTAATCAAATTAATAATGTTTTTGTGCTAACTCTATTCATCTGTTGAGGATCCTAGCCTTTTTGCCATATAATCTTTCAAGGTATTCCAATTCCACTGTTTTTTCTTTCTTCCTTTATCACAAAATAGCTGAATATGGTCTGAACTAATTTGGCTGCTGAAGAATTTTATATTTAGTTTTTCTCAAGTGTTTTTTTCTTTTTATCTTGCAAACACACAGAACCTGATAAATGTAAAAAAATCATATATTTTAATACAGTAGTTAGTCATTTGATAAACATTGTAACATTTATAAAAATTAGATCAATCAAATCACACACTATTTTCTTTCATTAGAAAGGAAGAGTCTCTTGATTTAGATAAGATATGAACACTTGTAAATAAATAAAAGAAATAGAACAGATAGCTGTTTCTTGGATCAATCTTGTCCCTTGGATCAGAAATAGATACAGTTCCAAAGAAATTCTGCAGGTGATAAATCCTAAGTCCTCATTTACCTCCCTTTATGCTTTTCTGACCTGAGAATTGGTTTATTCCCACACCCATTTCAGATTTGAAGTCAACTGAGGACTATAACTTTGAGATTTCAGGAATTTTATTGAAAGCTTTTGGGAAAAAATGGAAAATAAATTTGAACCCTCCCCCCCCCAGTTGAATTTTCAATATATGGACAGATTGACTTTTTGAGATTCTCCATGCGGAAAAGATAAAATACATTGTTTATAGTATAAAAATACTATAGTGCCAGAGTTGCATGCCTCTTCTGTCGGATGGTGAAATGCAAGCATATTCTTCTTATTTACACCTGAAATTGCTAATCAGGATATGTTTAAATAACTTTGCAATGCTTTTATCACTGCAATTCCTATCACTAAATTATATTTCAGTTTAATAAATAATTATTGATATTCAAATAATATTTAGCACACTTACTAACTATCACCAGAAAAGATTAGCATATTTGAAAGATCCCTATTCATTTTAGATAAGGGGCTGACAACTTAGGAAGATTAGGAAATCTTGTACTTTTTTTTATAATGCAACAGTGTTCAGGCTATAACTATTTCATTGAAAGTTGAGAAAGACTTTTATAAAATATATTAACATAACTTATTTCTTATTGTTCCCAGATTTTCTTTTCCTCAGAGTTTTTTAAACGGCTTTAAAAATTTTCTTTTCTAGTGATACAAATGGGGAAAAAAGGGTATTATCTAGCTCATTTTTATTAAATATACTTGAGGTTTTCTTCTTGTCTCATTTTTCTATTTGGAAACTTTTGTGTGTTCCATAATTAGAATAGGAAGATTGCAGCTAAGAAACATATTGTACTCCAGCTTGCAAATAGAATTTAAGAGTAAACATGAATATTCCCAACCAAAATAGTAAATAGCTTGGGATTCGTTCTTGGTATATCACAGAGGTCTCCAAACTTGGCAACTTTAAGACATGTGGACTTCAATCCCCAGAATTCCTCAGCCAGCATAGCTGCCAGTTGCCAAGTTTGGGGACCCCTGGTATATCATAACTTGAATATGAACTTGGGAACCTATTTTCAAGCATTTCACAAGTGTCTCACTTAAATTGCACATATAGAATAAAATTAACATTAAAAAAATAAGCATTTGGCCATGGGTAAGCTATATGTGGCATTCCTCTACATATTCTTGAAATGTATTTCAACAGGTTTCATGTACTATGCTAAGTGATGCCTTTGTAATCTCCTGATTGGACCATTGCAACATGGTCTAATAGGACTAAACTATCTGGAACAGTGGTAGGATTCAATTTTTTCTATTACTGATTCTGTGGGCATGCTTGGTGGGCATGGCAGGGGAAGGAGACTGTAAAATCTCCAGTCAGAGGTGGTATTTGCCAGTTCTCCAAACTACTCAAAATTTCCACTGCCGGTTCTCCAGAACTGGTCAGAACCTGATGAATACCACCTTTGATCTGGAAGCTTTAGCTGGTCCAGAATGCAGTGGCACACACACTTAAGACTGCACCTCATTATAGCCCAAGTGACACTACACTGCAAGCTGTATTGGCTTCCAATAAGCTCCTGGGTGTGATTCAAGATGCTAGTTATCACTTTTAAAGTCTGAGATGTATAGGACCAGGTTAATTGCAATGTTGATTTTCCCAAGAAACCTGCCTCTTCCACATTTTCCTACAGGAAGGCATGTTCCAGCTTGTGTCCTTTAAATTTTGCCATGCAACAGAACGCATGAAGTGTATCTTTTTGGTGATTGTCTGTGCTCTGAACGATTTCCCCCAGAATATAGGAGTGCCAGCTCTGCTTGTCTTTACAAAATCTATTACAATTTAGCCTTTTCCTCAGGCATCCAGTCTAATGGTTGTAATTTTACGTTTTATATATTGGGTGGTTGTTAATTTTAAATGTTGGTATGATTATTTTTTTCTTTTTATTGCTTATTTTTGTTGTACACTGCTCAGGGTCATATTGTTTGAATTGGGTAGCCCTGTAAATCCATTAAATAAATAAACAAAACAAATAAATCTATACATCTTCTCAGCTCAAAATAAATTACTGCCTTTAGATACCTTGGAGATTGTGCAGAGAAAGCAAATATTGACAATATAGTCACTCTCAAAGGTACCATACATTTTTTGTGTATAATATCAGTTGCTTAAGCTCTGCAAAGCATTTCAAATCATCCTTCATAAAGGAATAGAAAAACTAAAATTAAGAACAAAAATATAACTAGGAATATTTTAATATTAAATAATTATTACACATAATTAATAAACAATCATGTACTAAAAGCAATCACAATAGCCAGAAGCAGTTAAAAGAAATAAAAAAATAAAGTGCTTTTAAAAAACCGGGGCAAAATGTATCTTCACCTGTTGTCTAAATGGCTTCAGCTTTGATATTAATTTCAATCAAAGTGATAACACTGACATCCCTCCCAGAAAAAAAACCCCTAAAAGCAGTTTGGGATTATAATGTCTAAATAATTGGAATATATGTGAACATCATCTGGTTCAACCTACAGGTGTCAACATCTTCACTACTAACATTTTTACTTTTAATCATGTTTTCCAACTGAATTCAAAGCATAGTTTTCCGAGTGACATGACTCACTCAGAATTAGTGACTATTTGAGGAATGTACCTTTTTTGCAGAAATCTGTAGTTTATGAGAAGCACATTCAGCACTGAATTCGCGGTTTTCAGAAGGTTTTTTGCTTCTGTTATGAAACTATGTTTCCATATGTTACTATTCCACAGAGAATATTCAGAACAAACCACGGACAACCAAGAGAACAAATAAACAGATCATTGAACAAATCAGTCACAGTTCTCACTTGAGGGACCAATGATCAGACTCAAATTATCCTACTTACTTCAGACACATTATGTGAAGACACAGCTTTCTGGAGAAGACTCTGAAGCTGAAGCTGGGAAAAGTGGAAGGAAAGAAGAGGACAACCAGCAGAGAGATAGATGCACTCATTATGTGGCAAAGTGGCATGTTGGAAGGGTCAGATGAGTCACTGACCATCATGGGGAAAAAAATCTATGTATGTGGTTGCTAGGTGTTGAAAATGACTTTACAGCATTTAATCAATAAATCAATTCAGCATAGAAACGTAGGTGTTGAATTAGGTTATTAGGGGTGGGTTTTTTGCAACTTTTGTTCTTTAGGCTATTGAATCAATTGTAACATAGTTGTTACAGAATGTTAATATAGACACTATTAGGGAGAAAATTTACAATTATGGCTAAATTTGAAATGGGATATGTAACATTCATATATTTCTTACCAGTATATACTGACTCATTTATTTTTTATTTCATTTTGTGTCTGATTTTGTTTTATTTTTTTTATAACAGAATGTTTGGAATCAATTATAAAGTTTCTTATCTTTTGCATTCATCTCATATCAATTTTTTTGAAACTCCCCCTTCCACTTCATGGCCTAATATTACATTTATTACAAAGCACAATAATTTTACACAATAGATCATTAGACTAAAAACACCAAATATAGAAGGAAAAAAAAGGAATGGTTCTTATTAACACCAAGGAGAATACAGCTGTAAAAACTGGGGTGGGGTAAAATTTTAATTAAGACTGTACATGTATTTTCCTTTTTTTTTGTACATATTCATGTGCATACTTACATGCACATAAACATGTATGTATACATATTTGCATCTCTTTGTATCTTGCTCTTTGATAATAATGTGCTATCTCTGCATTTATGAGAAAGAATAAAAGCAAAAAACTGAATTCCTGTATTTCCACAATAATGTCACATCCTACTCCTATGAGACTTTGTACCCTGCTAGAGAATCTGAATATTATGCTGTGCAATGGCAAAATATGATTAGTGACTTATGGTATCAGAGAACTGATCAAATATAAACTCAAAAAGGAAAACCTATACCCATAGGAAAGTTTAGAAGGAATCCCACGTCAGGAAATTTCTTTAGTTCTGGGTTGGATCTCTCTTTGAAGACTGCTATCATGTCGCCCTTAGTCCTTCTTTTCATTAGACTAGACATATCCTGTTCCTACTATCATTCTTCTTGTTTTAATCTCCAGTCCCTAATCATCTTTATTGTTCTTTGCACTCTTTTTAGAATTTCAACATATTTTTTTGTATTCTTGTGATTTTTCCTTCTGCAGAACAAATTAAGAGTTCAGCTTTCTCCCTGTGGCTCATCACTTTTTTGTCATTTCCTATTAGTAGACCAATTGTTTTCTTAACTTTTTTCTTGTTTCTTACATGTTAAAAGCAGCTCTTTTTATTATTTATGACATTTGTGACAGTCCTCACTCATTCTGAGCTTTAGTTTTCCTGACTTCATCTTTTCAGATTTTGACCATATGTGGTATTTTTCTTTTCTTATGTGGCCCTCTTTCCACTTCTATGCTTGCCCTTTTTGTTTATCAATTGTTCAGTGAGTTCTTTAGGAACCCAGGCTGGGATTTCTCTCCCCCCCCCATTGGTATTGATTATAGCACTGATTGATTATAATTATTGATAATAAAAATGTGCCTGAGGACTCTGTGATAGCATATGAAAGCAAGTTGGGTGAGCTTGGCCATCGCTGTCTCTCACTCACCCAACTCACCTCACAGAGTTGTTGTTCTGGGAAATAGGATGGTGTGTTTGATATGTTCAACACCTTGCGTTACTTGTAAAATAATAAAAGTGTGATACAAACAATAAAGCTAACAAAGAAATATGCCAATTCACCTAAAATAAAAAGTAGTAAAATGATAGCCCACTCAGTAGCATTGTATATGCTGAATGCTGACCAGCCATCAAATGTTGACTGCCCTTCATATGCAATGGAAATTAGGCATTTCCATTTGTGATGTTAGTAATGACACAATCTAACAGCAGATGGGTGTTACACCAGAAATAAAAAAAACACAAGAAAAATGTGGTGTGACCATGTTTTATGAGTAGCACACCACACCATTGCCTGCTCTATCTATCATTTTCACATCAATGGCAAATACCTTACGGAAGACCAAAGATGACAAGACACAATTAATGTGGATATGAAAATTATACAGTTGGACACAATCCAGTTGCTGCATGAAACGGTGTTTGTTGATATGAAAAGCAGATTCTGCACCTATGGGAAAAAGTTAGAATGAAGAAGATAAATATAATGCACGAGTCAGCAAAGGCAGTTTCAAGGGGGAAAATTGGAGGGAAGAGACAGATATTGAAACAAAAAGTGCTCTTTTTCTAGCAGTTCAGTGGGATTTCCAGCAACTCTTTCGAGCAGCTTTTTTTTTCAATCTCAGCAACTTTAAGATGAATGGACTTCAGTTCCCAGAATTCTGAGAATTGCAGTCCACCCATCTCAGAATTGCTGAGACTGAGAAACACTGCTGTAGAGATCTCTGAAGACTTTTCCCCCTATTATTTTTGAGAAGAAAACTGCAGTAAAATAAACGTTTAAATTCCTCTCTTCATATAAACTGAATGATGGTGCTTCTTTACGCCACTGCATGGCTTCAGAAGACTCTGGTATTGTGATTACAAAAAATCGAACTTGAAGAAAGCAGTTTGCATGTGCTATTGCTCTTTAGTGTTTTATTAGTTTCAAGTCCTATTTTAACATTTACACTTGTGGAAAATGTTCTAAGTATCAGTGATGGGATTTTAAAAAAATTACTACTGGTTCTGTGGGCATGGCTTGGTGAGCATGGCATAGCTTGGTGGGCGTGGCGTGGCTTGGTAGGGGAAGGTTACTGTAAAATCTCCAGTCAAAGGTGGTATTTGCCGGTTCTCTTAACTACTCAAATTTTCCGCTACCGGTTCTCCAGAACTGGTCAAAACCTGCTGAATACCATCTCTGCTGAGAACTCACTCCAGCCTCTTCAGCCCATTTCCATTCACTATGTTCAATTATTTTTGGAAAAACTCAGTTCAGCCCATTTTAAAGTAGACTTTTAATTCCCAACTTATTTTGAAATTTGCAACATTTCTTATGACTGATGATGTATAGTCACTTTTCATACAATTCAAATGATTTTAACAAATCATTGACACTTAAAGAACCTTTATCAGCATTTTGTAAAGTATTATTTTTCATTGTGCAAATATTTTCAGCTGAGCACACATTTCATCTCTTATGTACTCATTTGTAAATATGTATCTTGCTTATCATTTAAATAAGTTCCCCTCTTTTTTTCAGTGGAGTTACTTGCAGAAATATTTATGTTTCCTCATTGGACATCTGCTATTGGTACAAAAGGCAATTGAGGGGAAAATAATTCTATGAAACATGTTTAACTTTCATGCCTCCCTTCTATCCTTCTAAAGTGAAGCTCATACAGACATCAATAGTACCATGGAAGAATCCAAACCATCTTTTTCCATAGCTATAAAAAGATATATACGTAAGTGTGGAAGGCAACTAAAAATGGATGGCTTCTACTAATTGCCAAAAATATCCATTCATTCCGATTTTACTTACTAGAGAATTAAATAATCATCTTTTGAGCAAACAATGAAAGAAACACACAATTAATCATAAAATGAATGCCTGCATACCCTGGAGAGTATGATTTCTTTAAATAATATAGTATAAATAATTCCCAAGTTATGAAGATATATGCTATGAAGGTATAATCAAATTCAAACAATTTATATAAGAAACAAGGATCAATTAATTTTCATTTATTTAGAAAATTAATATATCCACTACCTTAAATACATAATTAAGTGGTGAACTGTGCATACAAAAACAATATAATATCCCCCCAATTGATTAAAACAATGTAATTCTTTAAAAACCCATCAGGTACAAAAACAGATACACATATATTGGATTCCCCTAACATCATGCTCCTAACTCTTGCACAAAATGCTAGATTTGAGTAGGCTTCCACAAAGCCAATAAGGTTGGAACTATCTGAATCTAAGATGGGAGATTATTACACAACACAAGATGACAACTGAGAAGACCTTCTTCCTCAATTCACCACTATTTAAAAGAGGGGACCTGTAGCAAAAGACAAAAACAACAACCCACGTTCCGATTCCTAAAGAACCTGTGAATAAGTGAAGCCAAATTTTGAACCAGTTTGAAAAATATTGCTGACAAAGTAAATGTAACACATTAGGAATGACATCAGTTATAAGAGATAAAAGAAGTTTCTCTTTTATTTCCAAAAATAATTAAATATAGCGAATGGAAATGGGAAGAAAATAATATGTATTGTACACATTATTGGGGTCGAAAACAAAAAAACAGATTGCAACTAGAGTAACACTCCATGGGATGAATTTAAAATTACTAATACTTTTATTTATTAGCATATATTATTAATTGCACTTTAAATGGTATGTTCAATTACCTCTATTGCCAAACCAACAATTTGCCAATAACCATTACTAACTATGATTCTAATCAGTGCAATCGTTCTACTCTTGGAAGAAAGCTGGAACATAAGCCACTAAAAAGGTACTATTCTACTGATGCATTATTTTTCTGTATGGAAAAAGTCATTGTTCTTTGAGAATTCGCTATCTCCTTCTTCAATGCCTATGATTATGAATCAAGATTTTAGATCAGTCTTGATCTAAAATAGAACATTAGCTAATCCAACATATTAATTGGTTGTCAATTTAACATTATGTTTATTAATATAAAGCTCATCTCCCTGCCAACTTGGATTCATATTTTGATAGGAAGATAGTCGTTATGCTGACAAATTGGGGCAATGCTAAAGCTTTGTAAAAATCTATGCACAAAATATAGAAGTACAGATTTATATTTATAGGGAAGACCATTATTTTCTTATAAAGAAATTTCTGAAATTGAAGATTTAATGTGATATATGTAGAACACATTATAATGTATAAAAGGGATTAGTGTGGCTATTTTAGGATAAACCTTTCCTTGAACTCAATTCTTTTAGTCCTTGCTTAGCAATGGTAATTAGAACTGGAATTTCCATCACTTAGTGATGTGGACATGAAGTACATTACATGACATTGCTTAGTCCAATGTCATTGTTAAGCAAGATCACTTGTCATAAAGTGAGGACCTTCACAGAATTTCTTGCTGGCTTCCCACAAAAAAAGTCAACAGGGAAGCCAGCAGGTGGCCACAAGTTTTGCGTAGCTTGCAAACAGGTCAATGGGATGGTAAAATAAAAGACTGTAAGTAGCAATAATTTTCATTGCTAATCACTTTGTGTGTTTCTTCCTTGTCTACCCGTTATTTGGCAAAATAGACCTGGGCCTAAGAAAAAGTTTCTTACACAGCAATATAAAACTGGTAATCTCTCAGATGCTTCAAAAGTATTAACTTACATGTGTGTAAGACTTTAGATGATTACATACATGTGATTCCTTCAGAAAATAAAAGGAAGCAAATGGAACTGAAATCTAGGACAGGGGGTATTTTGTAACCTTTTATTTCAAGACAGCTTTCAGTCTGACTGAAATGAGTTCAATATTTCAGTTTCTTATTATTCAATCATAAGATCATGATGATATTATTGGAATAAGAATAAAACAGAACAGAATAACAGAGTTGGAAGAGATCTTGGAGATCTTCAAGTCTAACCAGCTGCTTAGACAGGAAAGCCTACACCATTTCAGACAAATAGTTGCCCAATCTCTTCTTAAAAACTTCCAGTATTGGAGCATTCACAGCTTCTGGAGGCAAGTTATTCCACTGATTAATTGTTCTGTCAGGAAATTTCTTCTTAGTTCTAGGTTGCTTCTCTCCTTGATTAATTTCCATCCATTGCTTCTTGTTCTGCCCTCAGATGCTTTGGAGAATAGCTTAACTCCTCTTCTTAGTGGTAATCCCTAAACACTGCTATCATGTCACCCCAAATCCTTCTTTTCATTAAATTAGACATACCCAATTCCAGAAACTAATCTTTATATATTTTAGCTTCCAGTCCCCTAATCTTTGTTGCTCTTTTCTGGACTCTTTCTAGAGTCTCAGCACCTTTTTTACATCGTAGCGACCAAAACTGGGTCCAGTATACCAAGTGTGGTCTTACCAAGGCATTATAAAGTGATATCAACACTTCATGTGGTAAATTATCAACATCATTATACAAGATTTGTCGTAGTAATTTTAACATGCCACAAGAGAAACTTAAAACAATCAAGCAAATAGTGAATAATTTATGGTCTTCTAGAAAACAATATTTTAACTTGAAGGAATACTGAACATATCTGGAGAAGGTGGAAATAAGCTGTGTTGTATTAAATTTTGAGCATAGCAAATGCAAAACATTAAGATTTGCAATTGATCTTCAAGATAGCAGAAGCAGAATCAAGAATAGTTGTAAATTAAATCTGGATGGAATGATCAAGCCAGTGAAAGTTAAGTCTAAATTTGTGAAGAACTGAAAACAAAAGAGGGTACTAGCCCCTCCTGTTCGTATTGCAGGTGAATGGATCTTTCATTTTCAAGTGTTGTTCCTTTTTTGATTACCACCACACTTTCCAAAGTACTGTGTGAAAAAAGCTTTTTAAGAGAGAGAGAGAAATAGGATGGCCAGGTCATACTCTATTATGTCCACCTGAAAAGAGACAACCCACTGCCTCTTTTTTAGCACTATGCAACTTTGTAACACTAATATTATTACAAAGCTAAAAAGTTTATTAGGAAGACAAATACATTAGGAAGACAAATAAATGCGGGGCAAAACTACTTTTAAAACACAGACGCAGCCAGCCTTAGGGTAAACAGAATCTTATCAGTTATAAAAGCACAAGCAAAGGATGGGTCACAGGGGGAAGCAAAAATAGCAAGCCTACCATATATAGGTGGCATTCGTGAAAACATAAATTCCTGTCAGAATAATGGACTAAAATATATGGGCTTTGTTGTTTTTCTTCATAACATTGAGGAGGAAAATATATCTCAAGGTAAAGATACGTTTACACTGGCATAAATAGCATTGCACCATAAAAACACTTTGGCGAGTAGCAAATATCATTTTATTAGATCTATGATTGTTTACTATGCCAGGAAAGAATTCTCAACAATGTTGCTCTTTTGACATTTTTGCACTGGAAATGAAATAAATACCAAATCTGCTATCCATGTTCAGTCTTAGAAATCATTTCATTCTTGGAATTGGAGTGGGAACAAAGTGCTTCTCTTTGTTATACATTCTTTGAACTGGACTACTTTATTTAACTTCTGATTCCCTTGGCAGTATTCAATAATATCCTGCTTGCTCATGTCCTGTTTATGCTACAGCCACTGTGTGGGTCCTTTCCTGATGTGGGTGGCCTTGGCCACTGTACCATAAATAAAATGGTCAAGCACTATAGTTTAAAGGTAGTTTTCACATAATCCATCATAAAATACCAGGAAAATGACCAGTGAGCAGGTTGACTTTTGCTGCTTCAAAAAAACAGGATAATGCACTTGACAGACAACACGCAAAGAACATCATGAACCAATCAATGCCCATTTTCTTTTCTACTTCTCAATTAATAGTAAAAGTCAAACAGTAAAAACACAATGAACATTATTCTATCCACTGAACATTATTCTATCCATTCATGGTCATGGATTAAAAATTTCTTCTTATTTTTGACAGTTGAATAGTCTCAAAATTGCTATGCAAAAAAACAATGAAAAGAGGTTTGGCTGTAAAAAATAAGAACAAAATATGAGCAAAACTTCAAAAGCTTCCTGGTTACTTTGCCACCATTCCTGTGTTGAATTTAAAGACCTTTGAAACTTGTAAAGTTGTAACAATATTTCAACTATTTTACAGCCAGATATTTTCTGCAACAGATGTGGCCAAGTTGATATGATACGGTTGCATGATATGGTTGCTGAATTTGGAGAGCAGCAAATTTATATAAAGTATACAGAAACAGGGAAAAGTTGATAGCTGTCTATAATACAGGGGCCAAGATGCAGGCTGAGAAAAACATTCTTATCTATGACAAAACCCATCTCTCGAAAGATTGTACCAGCTTTGCTATTGTTTGTCATAAGCCAGAGAAGAGAGAAAAGTCAATTCAGCAGACCCCAAATATTTAATATTGCAAGATTAATCAAATCCAGATTCAATCTCAAAGCGGTGAAAAACAACCATTTGTTTCTCTACTACTTCCATTGAAAAGGCTTGTCATTTATTTGTCAAAATGTACTTGCAACTTCAATATACTGATATTCTTGTTGGAACAGGCTACGGCTATTTTCATTAAGTTTTCACTTTCTCAGTGGCTAAACAGATTGCTGGAAAGAAGAGGCAGAGACAAACTCCTTTTCATTGTTGCTTCCCTGAAAGTGATATTTGGAAGCACTTTCTAGCAACATGAAGATGAACACTGAATTTTTAAGGCTACTGGAATTCAACAGCTCCATCTTTCATGAATTTATGCAATTTGTCCAAGAAATGAACATGGTCAAAAAGGAGTTTCAGAAAAGATTGTTCAGCCCTGGAAAACAAAGAAAACAGGAGGAAGAAACTCAAATAAACTTCACCTTCATTTTGCTAGGTATAAAATGTTAATGGAGTAGAGACTACCATTAACAGCCTTTTAAGTTTTTGTTATTCTACCCTATAACAATGAAGAACATTCTCTTAATCCCTACTCATTTTAAAAAATCTTACCTACTTTGAAGAGTTGACAAATACTACTCCAGGTTTATTTTCAATCCCCTTTCTAATGATACCTAGCATGGAATTTGCCCTTTTCACAGCTGCCACACACTGAATCAATGTCTTCATCTTCCCTTTTTTTTAATTAGTTGTTAATGTGCTTGTGTGCTTGTGCACACACATACATACATATATGAAGCGACTTTAAAGCCACATATACATACTTTGTAATTAAAGTTAATCATATGTGCTGCTTGAGTCACCATTCATCAAATTTGAAGATATTCCTAGAGCTCTTAACAGTTTTAGTTTTCACCAAAAGCAGAGTTGTCATAAAATAGTAAAACTCCCATTAATGCAACTCCCATTAATAAAGGTTAAGTTTCTTTTTCCAACAAGCTTAACTATCGTTCTCCAAGGAGATCTCTTTTTGCTAGGCTTCTTGTATGACACGGTTATAACATCTTTGCTACATGAGTTGTATTGGGTGCTGATTTGCTTTTAGGTCCAATTCAAGGTGTTGGTTATGACCTACATGGCATAGGGCCTGATAACTTACAAAACTGGCTTCGCCCCATTATATCAGCTGGCTAATGCCTTAACGCCCATTCTCCACCTTTTAAATTTTGAACTTTAATTATTTTATTCCTATTTTTAATTGCTTTTAATATATTTTATATAGTTTTTATGTTTTATGTCTATTAATCAAGCATCTAGAGTCACTCTATGAGAGACATGGGCAGTTTTTTGATTACTGAGTAAATGAAAGTCTTAAGGCAGGGTGTCAAACTCATGTTATCACAGCAGCATCATGCCACGTATGACTTCCTCCCCTTCGCTAAACCAGTCATGGGTGTGGCCAGCTTTGATGCATCCAGTCCTGTGGGCCATTAGTTTGACAGCCTTGTCTTAAGGTAAGTTGGTAAAAAACCAGTATGCAAATGGTTTACTACTGGTATGATGTCAGGTAACATTTGTCAGTAAGAGAGACAAGGAAAGCAAATATGAAAAAAGATGTGTCAAATGACATTTTGAAAGAGTTCAGACACGTTTTTATGTCAAAATACATAGGTATACAAATACATGTAGTATAACTTGTTTTTGATTATGGCTTGACCTCATTAGTGCAACATATTATATTATATTATATTATATATTATACTAATGGCATTACTGTATTACATAAGTTACAAATGTAAAACAGTAGTTGTGTCTTTTGATTTTATTTCCCAATGGACATTTTTTAAATCCTGCCCAAAATATCAATAACATAACAATTTACATAATTATCTTTGATGAAATGCTATTTCTTTCCAAAAAAAGTTAGCCTTCTTTTCAGTATCTGAAAAGTTTTAAGAGATTGTGTAAGTTTGTTGATCCAGTGCTTTTCAGTGCTTAGTGAGTTAAAACATATTTTAGAATAATTAGTTGGTTGGATGATTGGTATATATGTAGATCTAACATAAGCTCTGTAAATAGCTTAAAAACAATTCCTATGCTACTAGCCAGACTTGTCATTGTGCCATTATATTTTCTGCCTGTTGCTATTTTACATTTCCTCTATGCTGCGTGCCTCAGAGCAGCACAGGGCCAGAACACAATGGGGAGGTATATTCAGACTCATCTGTCAAACATGGAAGGTGGGGGAGGGAAAGGGAACGATTTTATGAATTGCGCAGCAAGTGAGAGTGGATTTATTATCACACATGGAACTTGGGTATTGCTTTTAGGCTTTTTCATTTTTATTTATGATCAAACTGCCTCATTATTTTTCTGGTGGTGAGGGGATGAGCCCTGAGACTGAGTTCTCTAGTTGCCATTGTTGACAGTGCAGCTGAGGCTCTGGTGTGATGCACTAAATGAGAAAGCTAATGAGACACTTTTGTGAGCTCTGGTTTTCACAAACACACCCTTTCTCCTCCAGCTGAAACAGCTTCCTGCCAGGAACACAAATCCTGATCGGGCTCCTCTGCAAACAAAGCAGCTGTGGGGAAAAGGAAATGCACTCTGTTTCCTCTAGGGCTCCCAAACAGAATGACAAAAAGGAATGGCTCTAGACTCAAATAAAGAAAGAGGGATGGGCAGTAGAAAATGATAATTCCTGTCCCCTCTGAATATATCATTTATGTCTCTCTTCTTCTGTGAAGGTAACCTATGAGCAACTAGGTGTTGTGTTAAATGTATAACTTATCCTGAGATCAAAATTGGGAAACAGAGAGGAAAAGATAGTTCAGATTTGGGAAAACAGTGTTAAGCCATGTTGTATCAGGTGGGGTTTTTTGGGGCGGGGAAAGGGTAATACTGTATACCAGTTTTTCATTGAAGACAGTCCAACAGATTTTGATTATAAGGAGAGACAAATAAAGTTAATGACCCAATACTTGCTTGTAAGATTGTTTTGTTAGATTTATATCTCACCTTTCATTCAGGAACTCCATGAGACAGATGCAGCATTCTCTCCTCCCATTTTTATGCATAATAATTTTGTGAGATAGGGCGTTGGTACTTACCTGACACGCCTGTTCTCTTTGAGCTGTGAAGAGCATCCAGTAGTGGGAGGTGCTTAGTCTCTGCATTCACAAGCTGAGCTTGATTTGTGGAACACTCCTCCTCCACCATGTGTCTCCTCCTCAGCATTCCCTAGTTTTGGCGAAGATGAGAGAAATAAGCGCTCTCATCCTCACATTTTAAAAAGTTCATTGGCCGAAACAGGACCCCACCAGACGGAAAAAAAGGGTGGGGCTGGATGCTCTTCACAGCTCAAAACAGGCTAAAAGAGAATGGGCATGTCAGGTAAGTACCAACGCCCTTTCTCCTATGAGCTGTTCAGAGCATCCAGTAGGTGAGACATACCAAAGCTTGGCCGTCCTATGGGAGGGACTCCGTCTGGTCTGGAATCTCCTCCTGGTCTCTGTGGACCCTTTGCAGAACTCTTCTGCCGAAGGAAGCCTCAGCAGAAGAAACACATCAAATTTATAATGTCTAATAGAGGGCGATGGGGAAGCCCAAGCCGCGGCCCGCGACAGATTTCAGTTATTGATGCCTGTGTGGCCCATGCTGCCGAAGTTGCTGCACTCCTTGTTGAATGAGCTGTTTATGCCCCTAGCACCTGCAAGAGATTGGGGTCTGAATGTTTTTTGCTATTGCCACCCCATATCCATGGCCTTTTGTAGATGGTGAAATCTTGCAACCCTGAGAATTTGGGTGAAAGGACACGAATAAAGCCTCTGATTTCCGAAAGCCGCTGATATAGATTCGCAGAGCACGCCTCACATCAAGCTTATGCCATTGTCTTTCAATTCCCCGAGATGGTCTGGGACAAAAATTTGGAAGAATAAGCTCTTGTGCTCTATGAAAAGCCGAAATGACCTTGACGTTTTCAAAGGTTCGAAAGGACCTCAGTGAGACGACAAGGATCTTGTTAAGGTCCTAGTGGGATAACGGTGCACTGCTGGAGGGTGTAAATTGGTGGCTCCTTGAAGAAAAAGATCTTATGCGTGGGGTGATGTGAAGAGAACTGAGACCCTTGTGAATGAGAACTGATTGCCAAGGCCACCCACCTGCCTTTTTAATGTATTAGGTGACAACCCCTTACCAAGTCCCTCCTGTAAAAACTCTAG
>BHFT01049643.1:0-15765 GCA_004320025.1 Laticauda laticaudata | reverse complement strand
TGCAAATTTTTGCCCCTTTTGAGAGCGGATAACAACGGATGGAACATTTTTCTCGTCCACTGTGTCCTTTTTACCAAACATTTTGCATCCGTTTGGCAGTGTGACAGGGCCTTAAGGACCAACCCCTCCTACTTCTTTACAAAGTTAATTTATGCAATTCATTATGGAGGCATCTACTTTAGATTCAATATTTTCTAATTTAAAGATGAAATGTTGAAGAGTAATGTTCACTTTCTACTTATGGGCTTTTCAAAATGCCTCCAACTGGAACCATAATCCTAGAATTCAATGAACAATAAAGACTTCCTTAGTATCCTTGGGTAGCCTATGCTCCTGTCAGATTCTGGCTAGTGTTTGGTGAAAATTGTTGAGGGACAAATGAGACAATGTTTGAAGAGTGAATTACTGACTGATGCTAGATGGGGTTGTTATGTGAACGAAATGTCCTTGTGAGAGACAGAAACCTTGCCTTGATACAAATTATGTTTCACAATTGTTTATAGGTAAACTGCTTACTACTTGAAACACACACACACACACACACACAGAGACAGAGAGAGAGAGAGAGAGAGAGAGAGAGAACAGATTTACTGTTACTGGTACATAAACAAAGGATTTTTTTTCCTTTTCTCATGAGTAACAACTGGAAATGATATATAACCTTTTCACAGCTATATGTTTATTTTGAACAAAAAAATTAGTTTTGAAAGACACAAATAAGAAAGAGGTCAGGGCTACAGCAAGTCTAACGTTATGTTACAAACACACTGAACATTTTGTAGGTTGATCAGCCTTTTAGAAAAGCACATTCAATGTCTACAAATACTTTTGCTTTTCCTTATACGGAAGTTATCTCAACATCTTTATTGCTGTGTTGCCTGATCCAGCACATAGCTCTGTTTAGCGCCCAAAAATAAATATGTATTGCATAGACATTCCTTTCCCCACAGCGCTATTTTATAGTATAATTCTTCACTTCCATTGAGTAAACCTCTTTCCTGTCCATGTATAAAATGTTAATTTTATTTATTTATTAAAGCATTAATTAAATGGCTGATGAACTTATTAAATAAATCAAATAAGTTTTCCCTCACCAGTGTTTCAAATAGCTATACTCAGATTTTATTTTTAAAACTTTGCAAGATTTCTACCTCTAGAATAAACCCATCTTACTTTTTAAAATGAAGCATAGTTGTGCCAGGCATTGGTAGGTAGCTGAGATGTCTCTGGTTTCAGTTGTTTAAAGATGACCATTGTTAGTTTTGGCAACCAACATAACCTACTAACTGTTTGAGTTTAATCTCAATGGACCATAGGACAATAGCATCAAATGCATTGTTTCTACTCACCTTTTATTTTCCCGGGACAGCAGTTAGGAGGAGAAGCCTGATTAAAAATGCCCCACAAGTCAAGCATTCAGCTAAAAGGGCTTCCCCTCAGTACCTTCTGCTGTGAATATGCTTCTTCAAAAGATATGTTTGGCTTTTACTCTCCAGGATTTAGAAAGATTTAAAAACACATGTCTTTTGTCAAGTTCAATATTTGAATGACTAGTTTAGTATTTAATGATGGAGATTCTCAGTCATCCAGGCCATGACTGTTCCAAAGGTACTTTTTCAAGAGGCAGCTGGACACTCTGGTTTTTCTTTGAAGACATTTCACTGCTCTCATCCAAGAAACTTCTTCAGCTGAAGGAACTGAAGAAGCTTCTTGGATGACACTCACTCAGCCCAACTCTTCTCACATAATTGTTGTGGGAAAAGTAGGAGCAGAAAGGTCTGCTGGATATGTTCGCCATCCTGAGTTATTTGTAAAAGTAATAATTGTAGGATACAAATAAATAAAAATAAATGAACTTTGCTTTATATTTTGATGATAATGTTTGTAGCCCACTTGTGCTGGAATAATCGGATAGGTGGGGATGAGCTGAACACTAAATCATAAAAAATGAATGTTACACTCTATCCTATTTATTTCATATGGATCAACAGTTGCACACTGAGGAATTTCACTTTGGATAACCCATGTACACTGGAAAAAGATAGGACAGTGAGAAAGAAAGTAGCCCTTGCTGAGGAAATGTGGCTTGACAGGTTTGCAAGGTCCTCTCTCACAGAAACCACTCAGATTCTCTTTGCATGTGACTAAAGAAATATATTCAAGGACCCGCATATCCATACAGCTGGACTGATTTGAGCTGTTTTGACCATTTGCAGAATAGGGAAGGCAGTGGGAAGGATGGGACATACAAACTTGCAGAAGGTTGTTTGCCTCCCCTCCCCCCCCCCNCCCCCCCCCCCCCCCCCCCAGTAGCTAACTTGTGAGTAGGTGAGTTACAGGAGTGAAATTCATTTTTTCCCCTTACTGGCTCTGTGGGCGTGGCTGTGGGCATGGCTTGGTATACTTGGTATAATAGTAATAGCAACCAGGGGCGATTTTTTACCGATTCAAATCATCCCTATCACCTCTCCCAAGGTGGCTTGAGGTGGTTGAATTTCACCCCTGGTGAATTAGTTATTCATTTCTTCCATATTTCTTTTTCTTTTATTGAGGACACATCAGTGGTGGGATTCAAAGGTTTTTACCACAGGTTTGGTGGGCACGGTTTGGTGGGCGCACTTTGTGTGCGTGCACATTTTGTGTTCCAACTCACCTCCTGCACTCTCCTGGTCACTTCAGCAGCTGCCTCACAGCACTTTGCTGTGCCAAACAAAGCAGCTGCACTTCAAAAGCAAGGAATAAAGGTGAGTATGGGAGCCCAGGTGGGTCCAACAGCAGAGCGGTGGAGGGAACTGGTTCGGTCTCCGCTACTCATCATCGCTACCAGCTTGGCAGAACCAGGCTGAACTGATAGAATACCACTTGGACATATCATCTCTTCTCTCTTGTGGCTAACAACTGAGTCCTGTTCTTGATCTCTGCCCCTGTAACACTGTACAGAATCTCTCTCTTCTCTTCTTTCCTGACCTTGACTACCAACTTCAGCAGACACCATCTTGATTCAAATAATGGGGGGAAAACAGGCATTGTCAAATTGTGGTACCAATATGGCTACAATGGGATGTAACAGAAGAGTGGCTGGCTTTGCAACCACTTCTTTGTAGCAGTTGCTTAAATGACCCTATAAAGGCATATCAGATGTATATGCAGGAAAGAGGTGGCAATCTAGTGTTTTATTCCTGTTTACATGGAGTGTGGGAAAAGACAACTCTTTTGTTCTCCAAGATCTGCTATAACCTGGTATGAAACATTGGTAGAACAAGCACTGTTTGGTTGCTAAAATTCCTTGTCTGTTCTTGGAGTTCCAAGGATGACAAGAATAAAGATAAAGACAGATCACTTTTCAAATTGGTTGGTGACAGATTAAGATCTGGAAATCCAGTGGTGATAAAAGATGCCTCTTCTCCCAGAGGGGTGGTCACAAGAGGGACAAAACCATAAAAACAGTACTGAGGTCCCACCAAAGGCGCTGCCTGTTTCATTCACGCACTGTGACATTGCATCCATGAACCAAAAGGGCAGGGCGTGCAATTGTAGGACCATAGCAATAGCACTTAGAGTTATATACCTCCTCACAGTGCTTCACGGCCCTCTTTAAATGAATCAGCATACTGCCCACAACAATCTGGGTCCTCATTTTACCATCCTCAGAAGGATGGAAGGCTGAGTCAACCTTGAGCCAGTGAGAATTGAACTGCCAAACTGTTGGCAGTCAGCAGAATTAGCCTGCAATACTGCATTCTAACTACTGCACCACCACTATGCTGCTTTCATTATTTTGACCAAACCTCAGAAACTCCTGTGTAATGGTGTCAGATTTTTGGTTTTAAAGGGACTTAACATAGAAGAAATGGAGTCTTGCTTTATCACTTGGTGGTGTAGAGAACTTAATTCTGCACTGATGCTGCGAGCAGGGGTGGGTTTCTACCGGTTCTGTCCACCTTTGTAGAACTGGTAGTTCTGAAGAGCAGCAGACATAGAGCCGGTTCTATGTCTGCTGATGTTTTTGCCCACCAGGCTCTTACCCGATCTTTATTTCCTGATTTTTCAACTTCAGCTTCCGAACAAGGTACAGCTGCAGTTAAAAAAACAAGAAAAGAAGTCTGTTTCAAAGGCTGCTTCTGGGCACTTGCAGCATGCTAATGACTTGTAGAGGCAGGGAAACTCGTAAATCCTGAACCGGTAGTTAACCCTTTCATATCCCACCCCTGGCTGCATGGTAGAATTAGAACTGCACCTGTAGATGCCAAAGAAATATTTCACGGTGATACAAACATAAAACTACAGTATGTTAGTTTTATCTTTGTTTTTTGTTTTGAAGAGAATAAGCTTCTGAGGCATAGAGAGAGTTCATTGAAACTAATCAAGGAGAGAACCAATCTAGAAGTAAGGAGAAATTTCCTGAGAGTTAAAACAGTTAGAACAATCAGTGGAGGAATTTGCCTTCAGACGTTGTGGGTGCCCCAACACTGGAAGTTTGAGATTAGACAACAGTTTTTCTGAAGTGTTATGGGGTTTTTGCTTGAGCAGAGGGCTGGACTAGAAGAACTCCAAGGTCTCTTCCAACTCCATTATTCTCTTATTTTGTTATTCTAGTCTCCCTATTAAGACCTCACCTGCAGTGCATGGGAGCCAAATTGCCAAATAGCGGAATGAATGGATCTGATGCTAACTTGCCATACCAATAGACAGAATAGGTATTTACAGAACTAGGGGCATACACAATGGATTGGAAGGAACAATCATACATTTTGGTTCTCCAGTCACTTAATCACTTATTTATAAACTGGTTTATTGGCAGAAGGATTACATGATATGGCTGGGTTGGTTTCTCAACTGCAGGCAAGAATGAAGCCCTATATACAGACAGCAATTAGGAGTCAGAACTATTCTCCCTAGTTAAATTCTCCATAGTTTTCCCCTGCTGTTACAATAAGAAGTAATTTTTTCTCTCTGGACTGGAAAAGTACTTGAGTTTTTGTTGATGCCGCAGCTCTATCTCATCTGGGACCCATTGGTTTCTGCAATTCCAGCTACATTCCTCATACAAACAGGACTCCAACCATCTTGTGAAGTAGCTGAGATATAACTATAATAAAAATAAGAAAGAAACAAGGCGATCAGCTTAAGCCTTAGGCGCATCACCATTGGTCCTCATCCATTATTCTATAATATAAAGATAGGTTTTTAGAGAGATTACTGAGCTTGGGTTCACCCATGGTGTAGAATGACATGGAATGTTCTCAAAAGTAGAAAAGATTATATGGTATTTGTCAAACTGTGCTTCATTTGTAAATTCCATTCAGATGTTCCATGGATCTGTCCTTCTAGATACACCTGTGTACTCCCTATCAAACCAATTTTGTATAGTGGTTAAGGCTGTGGATTAACGGCATCCTGCCTTGGAAGCAAAAACCATTTGAGTGGCTTTCAAACAGTCTTTCCCCCATTCAGCCTTAGGAAGAAGGCAATGAAAACCATTATTGGAAATGTTGCCAAGAAAATGTCAGGGACTAGTCCATATAAATCACTATCAAGACTGACTGAAAGGCACACACATACAAACACAAAATGGACCTGCACTTATTTTTCCTGAAAAGAAAAGACTGAGTGTATTTTAACCAGAGACAGATTACTGAATGGATTGGCAGGGCCCTGCTGCATCTATTGACTTTTTCTTTAAAATATATTACCTCAAAATTTCCTTCTCAACAGCTGACTCTAGGGCCAATTTTCATGATGCAGTGCTGGATTTGACACTAATGTTAATTGTGAAGAAGAAAAATATTTAAGCAAGGGTATGTATGTGCTCACATTTGTAAAACCAAGTAAATATATTAAGTATTTCCTGAAGACTGCCAGCAATTTATAATTGGCCCATCAGAGAGAAATGGAGAGAGTGGGAGAGAATGGATAGATTCTATTGCCAGGCAGCAAATATATGGTATTTTGTTCAAAAAGTCAAACAAATCTGAATACAAACAGAAAATTAATGCTGTAAAGAGAATCCTCTAATTGCATTACCCACTGGATTATCAATTTCCAGAGAAGTTATATAATGTAGAGGGAAGATTTGGAAAAAGCTATAGCAATAGCACTTAGAATTATATATACACCATTTCATAGTATGGTGGAACCTCAGCTTGTGACCATAATCCATTCCAGGACTATGGTTGGAACCTAATTTGATTGTGACCAGAAGCATGACCGTCTGCCCATGCACGGACAAAAGAAATGGTGCTGAAGGGGAAATTGCCACGGCAGGGAAAATTGCTGCAACTGTGTCTGGTCACCACCCAAAGATGTGTTCATGACCAGAAACAAAACTTTGTCAAAAATTATGTCTGGTCATCACCCAATTTGGTTGCAAACAGAAGCATTCACGACCCGAGGTTCCACTGTACTTTAGAGCCCCCTCTAAGCAGTTTACAGAGTTCCCCCAACAATCTGGATTCATATTTTACCAATCTCAATCAGTGCCACAATGCAGTATTGCAGGCTAATTCTGCTGACTGCTAGCAGTTCAATTGCCACTGGCTCAAGATTGTCTCAGCCTTCCGTCCTTGCGAACTGAGTAAAATGGGGACCCAACTTGTTGGGGGCAATATGTTGACTCTGTAAACTGCTTAGAGAGGGCTGTGAAGCACTATGAAACAATATATACTGGAAGTCTAAGTGCTATCTCTATTGCTCACAAGGATGGAAAGCTGAATCAACCTTAAGTCAATCAGGATCGAACTCCTGGCAGTTAGCCTACTAAAACGTGTCAAATTTTTCAAATTTCAATTTTTAAACATAAGAGTGCTCAAATGTTGTGACATGCTTTGGGGACTGTAAAGATATTTTAGTTAGTTTAATATAATTTCGATGTGCTTGGTAAGTAACTACATAAATATCATAATTTTTTAACATTTAATAATCTGTTTCATTATATTCTAAGCACTGTGCCACCAAAGCTCTTTGGGAAATTGTATCTCCCAACTATTTGCCTGCCTGCTTGCCTGCCTGCCTATCATCTATCTATCTATCTATCTATCTATCTATCTGTCTGTCTGTCTGTCTGTCTGTCTGTCTGTCTGTCTGTCTGTCTGTCTATCTATCTATCTATCTATCATCTAATCTTAACTTTTTATAAAGCAAATATGGCCCCAAACCAGACAACCTACTCCAAATTTTTAGTTAATTATCACATTGCTGTTTAATTTATAGCCCAGGACATTGATTTGGAGTATAAATATTTAATCCTGTGCTCCCCCAAATAGTAACTACCATTACTTTATTGTATACTGAGAAGGCATCTCCTAAGAATCTATTTCCTGAAACATAGAAAAACATCACTAAACAGTAGGAGGGAGGTTCTTTTTAATGGTTTTGTAATGTTTATTAGCTCTTATTTACCCAATGAATTAATTAATAGATAATAATTTACAAAAAACTAATTGGAAGATAACTATGTACATTTTGGAAACCCATGTTCTGATCTACAGATTAATTTGTGCAGGGTAACAACCACTTCTTTTGCATGATAATCTCTTATCCAGCTGACCTATATTAAGTCACCATCTTGGCTGATAAAATATTTATTTTTGCTTTCATCTGCAGAAAATGCTCTCTGTTTTCTGTCATATCATCTCCATTTCAAATCTATTTTGGAAAAATCCTGAAATGTTCTTTACAGTGTTTTGCTCCTGCTTGACTAACTTAAGTTAGAGAATCTGAAGTAGCCCAAGAAAAGGGCTGCTTTTGATATGAGTTTTCCAGAATGTAATGTTTTTACTTTTCCAATGTAGAACTAATGTGTGCTATCTCTAGATGTATGTATGTTGCTCCTAACCCATTTATATTTAAATACTGAAAGCTGAAATGGGCAATCCATGGGCCACGTGCAATCTCTCAAATACCTTTTTGTGATTCAACTCCATTCCCATTCCACTGCTGCTCCTACTAATTTTTATGGATCACCTTTTAACTGTGATTGGTATCCCTTGTTAGGCATCTTCAGTTTTCCTTTTCAAGACTACTGGGAAAAGTTTAACTCTTCTCCCATTTGATAATCTTGATGAGTGATGAGAAGTCATTGCCATGAGCACAATAATGCTGAGAGTGCAGTACTGCAGACTACTTCTGCTGACTGCCGGCTGACTGCAATTTGTCTGTTCAAATATCACCAGGCTCAAGGTTGACTTAGCCTTCCATCCTTCCAAGATGGGTAAAATGAGGACCCAAATTTTGGGGGAACAATATGCTGGCTCTGTAAATTGCTTTGAGAGGGCTGTAAAGTGCTATAAAGTGGTATATAAATCTAAGTGCTATTGCTATTCTTTCTTTGAACTTATTGCAGTATCTTCATTGGGCTGGCAATCAGATTGTTTTTAGTTCATATTTCTTGCCTCTTTCCTTTTCCATGTTCTTATTTATGTATCCCATTTGTTATACTGTTTGGCATGTAAGAGGATGATATCTATTATTAAAGCAAAAGGAACTGCCTTTTTTCTTCTCACCTGGAAACAGCAATAGCAAAAGCCTGTAGACTTGTGTACGACCCCATAGCACATTACAACATTTTCTGGGAGATTTACAATATCACCATATTTCCTCCAACAGTATGGGTCCTCATCTTAGCTCTGAAAGATGGAAGGCTGTATCAATTTTGAGCCCTATCAGAGTTTGCCTGCACTACTGCATTCTAACTCCTGTGCCACCAGGGCTCCTTTGGGCAAGTGTTTAGATATGTTTATACATGCACATTTTCAAAGGCTGGCTTGTAAGCAGGGGTGGGATTCTACCAGTTCGCATCTATTCACTAGAACCAGTTGTTAACGTTCTAAGCAGTTTGGAGAACCAAACTGTTAAAAGAAATTACTGGCCTAATCCTGTAAGGAAGGCAGGAAGGAGACATTCTGGTGTTGCTTACAGAAACTGCCTCTCCGTTAACCCTTATTACATTCTTGGCAGGACTAGACTTCCTGTCTCAGGAACATCTCTGGAGGGTTTTTTTTTCCTCCTTTGCTGGTACTTTGCTTGTGTGAAGTGACCATTCAAAGTTACAATGGCACTGAAAAAAGTAACTTATGACCATTTTCCACACTTACAACTGTTGCAGTATCCCCACAGTCATGAGAAGCCAGGCGAGGAGATGCATGCCTTGATGTGAGTGATGTTGAGTTGGCCACACCCAGCCAATAACATGACCACCAAGCCACGTCCACTCAGTCACATAACCATTAAGTCATGCCCACCAACTAAGTCACACCCACAGAACCGGTTGTTAAAAAATTTGAATCCCACCCCTGTTTGTAAGCAATGTTGGATGCAGCCAGTAGGATTTGTTTTAAAGTCCTCTAGCTTAAAATAGCAGAAAATGAATAAAAGGATGAGACAAATGAAAGATTCTGACAAGAAGCTCTGTTAAGACAAATGAGAGATGCACAGAAGTAGTCCTAGGCTCTGATGCAATTTGACGTCTTTTGGTGAGTTTTTAACAGATTGTGCTCAAATGTCTTGATAAAAGAAGAGGGGGAGGAAATCAGTTGAAATAACTCTCACATCCCAGGTTGCCTTATTTAAGAATGGATTGCTCTTCTTCATGTGGATACATGTATGTGTTAAATGTGTGTTAATCCTAAATTTAACACACCCTTGGCATGATCTAATCAATACAATATAGGCACCCTTGCTTTGTTTCTGAAAAAAAGTAAATGCATCATGTTGCATATTTAGAAGCTTAGATGAAAAAAGTGGAGCATAGCCATGCAAAAAGTGAATCTGGCAAAGTGCCAGTGCCAGATGCTAGACTTTTCTACTACCTCATCTAACCCAAGAGCCAGTCTGGTGTATTGTTTTGGTTTCCAAGCTAGAAACCAGGACTTGTAGTTCTACCTTAGGTACAAAACCAGCTGTGTGACCTTGGATCAGTTCCTCTCTCTCCACCCGAGAAAACAGGCAATGACAAATCATTTCCAAAATCTTGCCAGGAAAACAGTAGGGACCTGCCAGGCAGTGCCTAGAGTTAAAAACCGACTCAAAGTGAAAAAAAACACACACATTCATACATACACCAAATCAGGTCTAAACCCAAGTGCAGACATTGTCCTGAAGCAAGGCTACTCACAATCACTTCATCCAGCTTTAACAGGAACATCAAATGTGGGCTTCTAGCCTTAGAAATTGGTGCCCTATCAGGAGGCTTGTAATATCAAGGGTAGATTATTGAAGGCAGGGCTAAAGCCCATGTCACACTGCACCAACGGATGCAAAGAGGATGTAAAACGGACAAAAAAGCTTGCCATCTGTTGGATCTGTTGGATAAAACATTGAGTGTACTCACTGCTCTCCGTTTTGCTTCCTCTAGCTATCCGTCCAGCATCCGTTTTATGACGGTTCACGCTCCAAAGTTTTCGGCTGCTTCAAAACTTTTGCTTGGAAAAAATGTAATTCCAGTTCGTCCAATTATGATCCGCTACGCAACCGCTATATCCCTAGGCATCCGCTGCGCACTCATGCAAACTCCATCCGCCTGACGCAGAGAAGCAGAACGACGGCAGACAATGCAGAACGGATGCAGCATGGAAACAAAACGTGTTAAAATGGAAAAAACATTCTGCAGAGACTATCTCGGATATCTAAGGATGTCTACAGGATGCCTTAGAGGATGCCTAGGGATTGCAAAGGGACACCTAGACTGCCTATAAAAAGGGGAGCAACTCGTATGCATTCTCACTTTCAGAACAGCAGCCATCTGTGCAGACCTCTGCAGCCTTCAATCTGCGCTTCTTCCTCTTCCACAGCATTCCAGTCATGTTCCACCGTGGATTCGACAAAATCTCTTTCGGCACCAACATCCTTCTGCAAACACTGCGAACCATCTACATCTCTGTGAACTAAGCTACTACGGGAAAGAAAAGGAGGCACCCCAAAAAAAGTCTGGCTCCGAAGATGCGTTCACCAGAAGAGCAAAACAGTACGTACTTTACGACAGCTGATGGTGGAAGCTCAGGAACGACGAGACCCTTGTGCATTCCAGAAACTTCATGAGATGCCTCCAGCATGTTTGACGACTTGTGCAGCGGCTGACACCAGTGCAAAGACAAACACCAACTTTCCCGCCCAGCCTTGAACTGGCTCAAAGATGACACTCACTCTGCACCACCTGGCCTCAAGGGACCACAAAGTGGAGAATGCAGTTCGCTGATGGTGCCACCCAGCACCATCAAGCTTTGTTGTCAAGCAGAAGTGGGTGCAGACCATTCAATTGAAGAAATACAAAGGAGGAGCTCCTCCCCAGATCCCTCCACTGAGAAAGCTGGAAAAGAAACTTGCAGAGCAGTGGTATCAGAAGTGGAAACTTCCCCCACACCGTTGGAGGCCATCATTATGCAAGCCACGTGCCTGCAAAAGGCCAGCCAAAATCGGGGTTCCGTTATTCAACGTACAAGGGCTTCTTCCAGGCATCATCCTTCTGTCCGCCATGGTCGATGCTGACTACAAAATTCATGTTAAATCGATGCTTCAGGCACGGGCAGCTTCAGTTGGCCAAGGTATACAACGCCAGTTACCTCAAGGATCGCGGGCTGGAAAGCAAACCTACATGGTGGCGTCTTCCCAGATCCAGACCCGCTCTGACCCAATGGAATGCAAGATGATGCCCTACGTTCTCGTGGGCGATGCACGCCTTCTCCCTTCCACAACCTACCTCATGAAGCCCTACACCTCCAAATACCTCACCTGTTGAAATGAGAGGATCTTCAACTACGGCTGTCCAGGGCAAGAGGGTAGATTTTACGGTGCGAGAAACGCCTTTGGCGTCCTGCAAACCAACATGGTTCCCAGGTTAGCTTTCTCCAACACATGAAGCATCAGCCAGAGACCATGAGGGGATCGTGCGAAGCTTGCTGCACCCTGCACAATCTCATGCGCACCCGGCTACCCCAGTCTTGCAGAAGAGGCTCGTGGATCTCCACAAGGGCAATGACATCATGGAGCCTGGAAATGGAGCAAGGGCAAAACCCGTTGATTTAGACACTGAGGATGTGCAAGGCCCCAACAGAAGCTCACGTGAGGTGTAAGAGAAAGCAGCGCAACCTCTGAAATACTTGGTATGCAAGACTCCCAGCTGGTGTGGGGAGTGCAAGACAGGATGGTAGATGCTTAAAATGGATGTGTCCTTCAGCCTTCTCATCACACTGATTGAGATTGGCCCTGTTGTTGGCGTGCCTACATGAACAAGGGCATTTAATAAGAGTTGCTGTTTATGTTGACATGTGTGGATCAAGGCTTGTAATTGTTAATGATAATGAAGGCCATAGGGGTGGCACCTGGGAAGGGTGGACCATACAGTTCCCACTATGCTTCACTGGAGGTTATCGTATCCCACAACTTATTACCATCCCATAGGTATCCCTGCCGATCCCACAGCTGGCTATCTTAACCCATCCCACAGTATCCCTTGCCCATCGCCACAGGTATCCCTCCCATCCCACAGGTATCCCTCCCCATCCCAAGCTATCTATAACCATTCCCAAAGTATCACAGCCCCCACTGCTATCTCTAACCCATCCCACAAGCATTGCAAATGCTAAACCATGTCTAAAGTTTCACCGACTTTTATTAGAAAAAAATTAATGATAGCAAGGTTGTTGAAACAAGATTAAACTTATTGAATAACAAAGCTGTAAAATAAGACATACCCAAGTCAAGTGTCCAAATAAGTCCACAAATATCCAGGCACCCATTCTTCTGGCACTCCTCTTGGTCACTCGGAGGTTGTGTGCCCAGTCTAAGGATGTTCAGGTTGCAGAGTGCTGTGGAGTGTGGTGCTTGCTTGCAGTGCGGATCTGAGGTGGAGTGCCTGCCCCGAATAGAGCACAAACAGGGGACGTTGGTTGAGGAAGTGTGGACAGCTGTTGGCTCAGCCCTTGTTTAGAAATGCTGAGAGGTCCTTCCTCATGCCATTGGGGTGAGTCAGCCCCAGTATGAGACAGATGTACTGAGCCGCGGTTAGCTGTGACGGGGTGTAAGACTGTCGTGGGTCATCCATTGGGCGTAGCTGGCATCAACTGTCATGGTGCATTATTTGTCGTGGTTGGCTATCCTTGCATCATTGGAAACAGTGGCAACGGTGATCCACAATGACTCGTGCCTGTCATTATGCGAAAGGGCTGCTGTCTGCTGCTGCTGACACTCCGGGTAGCTGATAGCCCTGGTAGGTGAGGGGCTGTAGAAAAACCTTGGTATGGGAGGACATCACCTCGGGTGGTTAGGAGCATACCTGGAGCTGGTGGGAGCAGCGTTTTCCTCTGGTCTGGAGGTTTGTTATAGCAGCACATCGTGCTATCCTCTCCTTCACCACCTGGTACTGGGGATTCGCTCCATCTCCTTGAGGTCTGGTTGACAATTAATTAGAAAGTCTTGCGGTTTGGAGAGAAGGAGGATTCGAAGGACCAGCTGAGAGAGGAGACCTATGCTGGGGCCGGGAAGGGTGTCCTATTCTCACCACGGACCTTGTGGGCTATGCCTCTCTGCGGTCTGGTCTCTTCTGCCTTATGTGTAAGGCGGACGTGTAGCTGTGGATGCAGCTCTCGGGCAGCGGTGTACTTCAATGTCTCCTTCTCCCAGCTGCACAGGGAGTCCTCCTGCTCTCCACCACGCTTTCCACACCTGCCCGGGGCTGTCCGCCATGGCATGCTCCACGGATACCTGCATGAGAACAGGATCTGACCGTCTCGGCCGCCATTGTGACTGGCTCCCAGCAGAGCTGTCGGATACGTAGGAAAAGATGGAGAGCGGTAAGATTATGGGGCTCCTGGCGCTCCTCATCGGTGCGACCTCACCCTCCAGGAAACTGCACTTTCATGACATAGTCTTCTCTCTTGTCGTCAGCTTAAACCGCCCTCCCCACCACTATGTCGCCTGGCCAAGATTTGTTGAAGTGCAGCTATCCCGACCAGGTACTGTGCATGTGCTTCCCCAGCCGAGGAAGCACATCCTCGATGTGTTGTTTAGCCCAGACTCTCCATCCTCTCTCTCCAAGCAGCCTGCCGATCCGCTTCTGGTCTAATGTTCCCTGATATACAGCCACTACATCGTACCACGCGTGTTCCCTTCCCGCCACAGATTAGTCGTTCATCTCTCAGCCACCTTCCAACACCTCATCCCACATGCGCTTCCTCAATGTAGTACTGCCCTCCTTCTTCCGTTTTTGCAATAGCCTCTCCTCCCTTGGCAGGACCAGATTGGCCCTCATCAGAGGGCCTCCGTTGTAGGGGCTCCTTCCTCTCACACCCAACAGGCAAGCGCAGCAGCGAGCAGAGCAGATTCATAATTCAGATCATCATCATCATCATCAGCATAATAACCAGCAGGATAACATTCATAGCAGCAGCAAGCAGGATCAGCAGCATGCAGCGAGCAGCAAGACAGGAATCAGCAGCAGCCAGAGTACAGCACCAGCAACAGGTTCAGCAAGACCATGAGAGCGAGCATACCAGGCCAGCCAGACCGAAGCAGACCAGGAGCGAATGTAGCAGGACGAGCAAGACCAGGAAGCACGAGCAGGAACCAGCAGGACGAGATCTAAGTGCAGGGCGCTCGGCAGAAACGAGCAGGACCAGACACTGGCCAAACCAGGCCCAGAACCAGGAGCAGCATCAGGCATGTACGCTGAGCAGCAGAAGCACCACCGCCAGAGCGCTTCAGCAGAAGTACGCAGCAGGAAGCATCACTGCCAGGAGCAGCTACAGCAGACTCATCAACCAGGCAAGAGCGAGGCCAAGCAGCAAAAGCCCATGCAAAGATGAGTACAGGAGACATGGGGCGGGGGGTGGCCCGTCCCTCTTGCCAGGCGATGTCGCGGCAGGTTGGCTCGAGGCTTTCGCCTTCTTCCCCATGTTGTTGGAGTTGCTGAGGCTGCGCGGAAGGCTTGCTAGGGAAGGCGTGGCAGGCACCAGAGTCAGCTATATACTGGCAGAAGCGCTGGCAGAAAGGCTGCAACAAGTGCTCGGCACCAGGTTGAGGAAGCTTGGCAGGAAGGCAGGCACAAGGGTGGCAAGACAGATCTGGCTAGTAGAGAGCTGGAAGGCAGGGCTGGCAGCAAGGCTGGAAGCAGCTGGCAGCAAGGCTGGAAGCAGGTGCTGCAGGCACAGCAAGGCTGACAGGGAGGTGGAAGGACAGGCTGCAGCAAGTGTCTGGCAGATGGCTGGAAGCAGGCTGGCAGCAGGCTGGCCAGAGAGGCTGGAAGAGCAGGCTGTCAGCAAGGCTGGCAGCTGGAGGCTGGAGGACAGGCTGCAGCAAGGCTGGCAGGGTAGGCTGGGCGGTAAGCCTCACCCCCATGGCACAGGAAGGGCAGGCACCAAGGCTGGGCAGCCAGACTGGCTGCAGGGAGGGGGCTGGAAGGCAGGTGGCAGCAAGGCTGAAGGACAGGTTGGCGCCAAGGCTGACAGGAAGGCTGGAAGGCCAGGCTGGCAGCAAGGACTGGCGGAGTGGAAGGCCAGGCTGGCCAGCAAGCTGGCAGGTGAGGCTTGAAGGCAGGTGCAAAGGGCTGGAGGAGGCTGGAAAGGCAGGCCTCGGCAGCAAGGCTGGAAAGCAGGCTGGGCAGCAAGGCTTAGCAGCTGGCAGCTAAGCTGGAAGCAGGGCTGGCAGCGAAGGCTGGAAAGGGCAGGCTGGCAGCAAGGCTGGCATGGGAGCTGGTAAGGTCAGGTCTGCGCCAAGGTGGCGGAGGCTGGGAGAGCAGGCTGGCAGGGAGCTGGAACGGCAGGCTGGCAGCAAGGC